>JAODFX010194197.1:0-15789 GCA_027580035.1 Dorylogaster longipes | reverse complement strand
GTTAAATTTAATGTTCCATTTGCTAGAATTATTAGGAGCTTATTCAAATTAAAATTTTTAATAAATTGGCCAGCTTCTTCGACTGGCCAAGTTAGGCAGTTTTCACTGTACTAAAAGATTTCAAAAATATTATTACTCCACATCGATCAAGAGAGTATGATGATGGCATGGTTATTACGCCAACAACAACAACAACAACAACAAACAAAAGGAAAAACTGAGCGCATCCGCAAGATGGCGTTGCATGAGGCATGATTGGTTGCCTATTGTGCGGCGCCGAACGCATTTGTTTTTATTTATCTGCGTGTGATTTTTAATTTGATTAAATAGCCCGCTGCGCGCGTAATTCAGTTTATCAATCATTCCGATGCGTTTGTCGAGTTTGTCGGACGTGTGCATGGCAATTTATTTAACCCCTTCCAACCCCTTTTCCTCCTCCGCCTCTCTGCCTCTCTGCCCCGTCCCCCCCCCTCCCAAATGGGAGCATTTTGCGTGCGTTTCGATTTTGTTCAAATTTCCACTACGATGGATATTACATATAAAATTCCACGTGGCTGCTGCTAGAACGTTGCCCTTCGGCTACAGCTAGCAACAACTGGCGTGATGATTTTTTTATATTGTGCCGGATGGTGTTGCTGCACAATGGTCGCGATGTGTGTGAGTGTGTGCATATGCATGGTATGTGTTTGTTCTTTGTTTTCGATATTTGCCTGGCGTGCACGCGCCGGTTCTAATGAAATAATAAAATATGAAAATGCATCACCACGCAACGGATTTTTTCATGTACCTGGTTTTACCACCGCGTACGTACTCGCACGTTCTTCGTTTTTGAATGGGTCACGGCATTATATTTTATGCGCTCATATTTTCGATCATCATCTGACATGAATCTAATGGAAGGTCGCATTAATGCAGAGGTTACTAGAGGAATACGTAAATTATTAGTCGCACTACGATTGATGCTGTAATTTCGGAATTGCAGATCGCATGTAATGTATTGCCATATTCCTTTCATATACTGAGTGTCTCAACCGGTTTTATCAAAAGATGATTTTTGCAGATACATTTTTCTTACTAAAACGTATCCAAATCGATTGTTGATATTTTTATTTCTTTGAACCTCAAGTTGCAATATTCATGGGCAACTAAAGTATCATTGGATAGTTAGTTCTTGAAAATTGAAATAACTTTTACTCAAATGTTTTTTAAAATTTTCCTATTGTTTATTCACAAATGAAATTAATGAAAGTGATAGTGTGGCAATGCACAATATAAACTGTGGGCAAAGAAAACAATTGAAACGCGAAAATAGTTGACAATATTGTTTTTATGAAGCGCATTCAGTTGTTAAAAATCCTACCTTTTTGTTTTTTTTATTGATATTCAGGGTTTACTGTAAAGTTCTCCAATTCATTGAATGCATTAAACAGAGAATCCTGCACTTTTTGCAATCCCTTCAATAAATCATAGTATACAACGTATATTTTTGAAGGATTATTTTACATATTGATGTCACACGTTCAGTTCTCAGTAAGCCACCTGCAACGTTTTGACGCATGTTCCGATTCAATTCGCCATTAATATTATGCATTTGGGCAAACCACTTGAACAATTTGAATATTTGTGCAAGTACAAATCAACCAAATTCTTTAATGGCAAAACTCCGTTATAGATTCTGTCTTCGAAATAAACTAAATTATGTTATGGAGTAAAAGTTTGTAATATTTATGCATTTTTTCCATGGAAGATTTACCTCAAAATTAGGTATATAATTAAAGTTGTTCTAAAATGTGGAGACAATTCCAAATGTATTTTACGAGAAATTAGCAAAAACACTTGGATTGCAGACTATTAAATAATATATATTTTTTTTGGAAGTTTAATAAGTATTACATTGGGAAACAATGAAAATAAATAGCAAAAGTTCGAGTTTGGAGGTTAGGAGGATAAATTCCGTTCTCTAGTAACAACAAATTCAGGCGTTATTTGAATTTAATAAATACAAACCGTGTTTGATAATTTTATTTGTGTTTGATCATGATTGTGAATTTCTATTGACTCTTGAATGCAAAAAAAGAAGCTTTTTATCAAATGAACTTGACAATAAAAACACTGAATAAAACAGTATTTAGTAGATATTTTCATGTTGGAGATAAATATTAAATAAATATTAATATTGTGAAAAATACAGTTAAAGTCAACTCCAATTTTATATAATATTAAAAACCCAACCAGTTTCAACTACTGCTATTCGTCATCATCAGGGGCAAGAAAATATTGCCAAAATTAATATTCAAAATCTTGGAACAAATAAAGGAAATTTCTAGATTTAATCCAAATATTTGTATTGACAATATAGTACCAACAATTTTGCCAGAATTAAAATGTACTAGTCGGACTTTTAACATTAAATAAAATTAGAATTTGATTCAAATTGTATTTTTCACATAATTAATATTTATTGAACTTGACGAAGAATTTAAATTTTGACTAACTTGGTACTTTAGAACTACTTTAATCAGGTTTGACTGTAGAAACGTATTAAACGCAAAAAAGGTGAAAACTGTTGGAAGATATAATTGGTCATAGGTCAAGTTTGCAACAAGGAAAGTAAACTGTAGCGAAGTAGAGAATGTGGCCATAGTGGGCCGACATATATTCCGACTGCGGCATGAGTTGGCCATGATGTTTGAACAGCGAATTCCAGCGGGACAAAAGGGACTACTAATTGTGCGCAAATTACCATATATATAGGACGCTGTCAGCAGTCTGTCCATATACACGGTGGAGCGGATCTTAGCGTATCAACCAGGGATCGCATTCACATCCTCGCATGACGGATGGGCAGCGAAAGCAAAGTCACATTGACTGACACTAAGCACACATGTCTCTATTACAACATGGGTAAATAAAGCGTTAGTCGTGCCAAATGTGCAGCAGCAGCAGCTCGATTCCGTAACGATCGTAAATTTCGTGGCCTGCACCTGTTTGACGCACCCCGTATGGCAGAAAGGATGAAGAACGTGATGAGATCAGCATTAATCGTAAATTTCCGCAGTGTGGGCCATAAAACCCATCCGCGAACAATGATGGCAAACCGATCCCTTCTGTTTCGCCCCGAACCTAAGCACACCGAAATGACATTTCACTTTTGTTTGATTCTAATATTCATCACCTAAACTTTACGGCATCATAAAGACGAGTTAGAGAAACTACGAATACAGTGAAAACTGTTTAACTTGGCCACCGACGATCTTTGGCAGGTTGTGTAATTTTCGCTGAAAACAAAAAAGCAACTTCACAAATTGTATCGTCCTTAAACTACAACCCTTACGTAAAATGTTATATTACGCACGACGCATAACCTCCGTAACTACTCGGTTACACACGATTCGAACTGCTCTTATATACACCGTCGAAGTGGTTGACTTGCAGAAATCGCAAAAATTTGATTATTTGAACTTACCTAACCATGAAATGTGTGCTAAAACAAATTAGCTATACACGTTATATTGTATGATTGAAGTTATCTTTACACTCATTGTTGTTTGCTGTAATCTATTGTGGTCGTAGATAAAGTATAGTATACAACTTGTGTTGTAAAGCAATCACGTGCGAAACGTGTGAAATTACATAACTTGCGACCTGCCATAGCTCATATGCAATTTTTTCACTTGCACGTAATATGCCCTTTACAACACTCGTTATGTAATATAATATTACTGCACAATTTTTTTTCTCAATTCATTGGGAAATTATTTGTGATTAAAATAATGATAACAGGTAGTGCTTCGTAGACGCAAAAAGACTTAAGCTTAGATCTGCTGAGCTAGTCATTAGTTGCTTTTTATTTCACAAATAGTAGCAAAGGGTTTTGTGCCCATTAAATAGAAAGTTTCCAATATTTGTTTCAAATGAGTGCGGTCTTATAAGAACAAGAAGAAGAAGCAAAAAAAAAACGTTTGTGTGTTACATTACGCAACCATAAGCCGTAATCATTAATTACAGTGCCGACGGAGAGGGGAAAAGGGGGGGGGGGAGAGGAGACGTTGACGCACCGACCGCTCGTGGCGCCAGTTGCGCACGGCTGCTTCTTTTGTCATTTATCACGTTTTCAATTAGGCCTCGACAAAATACACGAAACATGCTAAGTATTTGCTTATGTCCTGCTTTTTTTTCTGTCAAGATTAATGAGAATTTTCTACCTCGCCGCAGGCTAAGTATACACCTTTCCAGATATTCATCAACATCTATTAGTTCTTATCTATACAGAGCGGGAATACATTTTAACAACAAGATTTGTGCGGTTTATATGACAAAAATACAGGATATTTTTATGCCGGGTCATTTCATGTCAAATAATCCAATCGAATTACCTCACGATGTTGCATGGAATTAATTTTTGGGTATTATAATGAAAACTCAACTAAAAAAAATTCTTTTCTAGCTCGTTCCTAATCTGTGCATTTTGTTGCCAACATGGATTAACGTTTTATCAAATATCTCAGGCTAGAAACAAAACAGAAAGGTAAGATAAAGACCATTCTATTTAATATTAAACTAGGTGTAATTTGATGTATAACATGATATCATCAAATTCACTTAATAGAAAATTGTGAGGTAATTCCATTGGATCTCTTGATATGGAATAATCCTGCTTACTAAATTCAATTCTAAAGTAAAACGGAACAAATTCGTAAGTGATTTACTTCAGTTTACATATTAGTATATAAAACTGGATTTAACTTACTATAACTCTAAATCGTTATTATTTTTGGGTTTGCTTTCTTCAAGTCATGCTTTAAACTGGATGAATTTTGTATTACACCCTTCGATATGCGTTAGGGTTTCTGTGCTCAGGATGTAAAGTCAACAATGTCAGGACTGTCAAAGTCGTACTGGAACGGCTGAATGGCGTGTCGTAAAACGCAGAGCAAAATTTCGGAGTCATTATATTTTACGAGCGGTCGTATAAAATGACACTTTGTGTTGTACATTTTGCATTTGGGCTTCTGTAATATATTGTATTACATTCTCCCCTATTGGTATTTTATTTTTGACCACGCTGATGATAATTTCATATAAATATTTATAATAAACAATAAAAAAATCTGCAAAGTTTAATGAAAAGAAAGTCTAATTATTGGTTGGCATAATTCTGTGTGTTTTCGCTTGATGTTCCAACCATGAAAGCTTTGAAAGTCATATGAATCAGGGATGTGGTAGAACTTATCCGTTCAGTTATTTATAACAAAAATTTCGTGGTGAAAAGAATGTTGTGAAGGGGAGTGGTAAACACGCTAAGTGTTTGATGCCTTTCGCAGCTTATACTCTTATATGCTAAGCCTAGCACCATCGCCATCATCGTCCACGGGGTGGAGCATAAGACTACATAAGAACATTATCTGCGAACTTTTATCCCAGCTCGCTGCTCTACACTTCCTACCATCCTACTATTCTACTCTCATTCCACTTCATTTACTCTCTGTACATCCACGTCTGCGTCAAGCGATCGGATGTCATAAATTTGTGGTCTGAAGGAAAGTCCAAAAATTTTGAGACGATTTCGAACGGATTTTACGAGAAATGAGCTAAAAACTGAGCTTTTTTCTCAATTTAACACGTAATCAAATGGGAGCTGGAAACTTGCGCTGTTTTTAAACACAGCTTGTGATTTTATTGACATTTGAAACACATTCAAAATATGCAGACACTTGGAATGAAGTCTTTTTTTGATAAAGTTTGATAAGAATTAATGAAAATAAATAGCAAGCAATAGCAAGATTCAATTAATAAGGTGGCAGTGTTTCTTTTTATTTTTAAACATTTAAATGACTGGGTTTATTATTTAATTATTTTGTTATTGTTTTAGTTTTTTGCACTTCTGCGCAACATGAAAATTTTCATCGTTAGGTACACATAACTCACGAACTATGAAAGATAGAAAGTTAATTTTTTGCCAACGTATAAAAATTTATCATTGTACAATGTGTGGAGTTGGAATAAAAAATTAATTGCATGAAAACTTTGCATAAAAATTAAGACCTAATTTTGAATAAATTTTCAGCAGAAGAAGAAACACAAAATAGTTATAATTATTCACCGATTATCTCAAATAATGTATTAAGAATGTCATGTAAAATTCTCATCACAATATGAAGAGTGGTTCTTGAGATATGTGTACCTATATTTTCAATGCAGGATTTTATTTTTTTTTGCATAAAAAATGTTAAAATGATATTCACCGTAAACGAACATTACCAGAGGTTTAACCTCCATTTGTCCTTGATACGAAAGTCCTGTTTAACAAATAATAAAAATTTCGTTATGCTATCTTAGGTACAATTGGAGAAATTGATTTTTTAATATTGTATATTTTTAACATGAAAATGCATAGAAAGTACTACCGAGTGGCCTTAAAGCTACCTAACTGCTAATAGTATTTGGATACTTTTTTAATTAAATCCTTGGCCTCACTCTATTACTATGTATTGCAATCATGATACGAAGTCTTCAGAAATTAATTTACGAATGCAAAATGTGTTTTTAACTCGCGTTCAATTTTCGCGAATTTAACTTTTTAACTCAACTTTTTAAGTAACGAATTAACGATTAACGAAGTAAACTTTTGGATTAACTATGCCCAAATGCCAGAAAAAAAGCTTGACGTTTGAAGTTTGTTTAGTATGTTGCGCTACTCGCCGTTGGCGGCGCCACGTGTCGAGGGCAAGCGCGAGGCGCGTTCGTTTGAAAGTCTGCGCAAGTTTCGCGTAGTCGCGGCGCGCCGCTCGGCTGTTCGGCGGTGGTGTGCGGCGGCGTCGCGTGCGCCGCTGCCGTTCGGCGCCCGCACCCGAATAAATCGATACGCATCCCGTTCGGCGGCGTGTCGCTGCGGCCTGCGCCGTCCGTCCGACAGCAACCACGACGACGACGACGACGACGACGACTGCAACGGCGACAGCGAGCTTTTAACCTCGAAAAAAAAAACGGATGTTTGGCGAGCGATGGACGGCGAGCAGCAGTTGAGCAACGGCCAGCCGGTGGTCGCACCGGCCGCTACGGTAAGCGACAACGACGCACTCCTAATTTGTCGCGAGTGCCGACCGCACACGCCTCGTTGCATGCGCACTGCGCCGCGTCGATAATTTCACTTTCAACCGTCGCTTTGCATAATGGCCATGGACGGATGCGCATGTCGCACGTCGCATGCGTTTTGCTGCATCCTGCCCAGCTGCGAAAACATATCAAATACGTTGTGCATGCATAATGGGGGCCATTGTTATAGTCACGCACTGCTGCGAGGAACGTCAACAACGAATCCGTGCAGGTGATTGTTCGATGTCGCCCACTCAGCGAGAAAGAACGTACCGCCGATTGCGTGTCCGTCGTCAACGTCTACTCCCAGCGTGGCGTTATTGAAGTCGATAATCCCAAAGCGAGATCCGATAATGAATCCAATAAAGTTTTCACTTACGACGGAGTCTACGATTGGAAGTGAGTAATCAGGCTTGTGTTGAAACAAAAGTTGTTTACGTAATGGCCGCCGTGTTTGTAGTGCGTCGCAGCAGAGCATCTACGATGAGACGATCCGGCCGTTGGTGGCGTCGGTGCTGGAAGGCTACAACGGCTGCGTGTTCGCGTACGGGCAGACAGGCACGGGGAAGACGTTCACGATGGAAGGTGACGATGATGCCGAGCGGAAGGGTATAATCCCACGCGCGTTCGACCAGATCTGGGCGCACATCAACCGCAGCACCGGCACCGAGTTCCTCGTGACGGTTAAGTACTTGGAGATCTACATGGAGGAGATACGCGACCTGCTGAAGGCGGCATCGAAGGGAGGCAAGCCGCTGGAGCTGCGTGAGATGAGCGGTGCCGGCGGAGTGTTCGTGACGCATTTGCACGCGCAGACATGTCGCAGCGCTTCCGACATGGTGCGTGCGATGCGTGCTGGTAACCTCGGTCGCACCACGGGCGCAACGAACATGAACGAGCACTCCAGCCGCTCGCACGCCATCTTCCAGATCGTCATCGAGATGGCGGCGCGTGACGCGCGTGCTGTTCGCGTCGGCAAGCTGAACCTGGTGGACCTCGCCGGCAGCGAACGCCAGAGCAAGACGGGTGCGGCGGGCGCACGCCTCAAGGAGGCGACCAAGATCAACAAGTCGCTCTCGGCGCTGGGCAACGTCATCTACGCGCTCGCCGAGAACTCCTCGCATATTCCCTACCGCGACTCGAAGCTCACGCGCCTCCTGCAGGACTCGCTTGGTGGCAATTCGAAGACGATCATGATCGCGAACGTCGGCCCGGCGAGCGCCCACTACGACGAGACGATCATCACCCTACGCTATGCGTATCGTGCCAAGTCCATCCGCAACCAGCCGGTGCGCAACGAGGACTGCAAGGACGCGAAACTCCTCGACCTGCAGAACGAGATCGAGCGGTTGCGTGCGCTCATCCTGCTCAAGGGTAACGGCAAGTTTGTGCCGGCGCTTGACGCCTCCACCGCTGACGACGACGAGGACGACCTCTCCTCGTCGTCATCGTCGTCGGGAGATGGTGAGGCGACGCTGCGCGAACGCGAACGCCGCATCGAGGAGGGCAAGATGGAGGTCGACGAGCTAAGCCAGAAGCTGCGTGCGCTTGAGAAGCAGATGGTGCACGGTGGCAAGGATCTCGTTGACAGCGTCAACGAGAATGAGATTCAGCTCGAGCGACAGAAGTGTGAGATCGCCGCCCGCAAGAAGCGCGAGATTGAGATGCAGCAGCAGCTCGAGCTCGAGGAAGAGTCGTGCCTCGAGCTCAAGCACGGCTTTCAGACGCTGC
The DNA here is from genome assembly GCA_027580035.1 of Dorylogaster longipes. Taxonomy (NCBI): domain Eukaryota; kingdom Metazoa; phylum Arthropoda; class Insecta; order Coleoptera; family Staphylinidae; genus Dorylogaster; species Dorylogaster longipes. The sequence continues at coordinate 6,963 of JAODFX010194197.1, read as the reverse complement.
AGCAGGAGGTCGACTTCAAACGCGAGAAGCTGCGCCGTCTCCACACGAAGCTGCAGAGCACCAAGCAGGAAATTACCGACAACCACGAGAACTACCTCAAGGAGCGTCAGGAGCTGAGCGAGGCGAACGAGGATGCGTCCATGTATGACGTCCTACTGTGGAGGGGTTAGTTTTAGCTCACAGAACTTTTTCTCAGGCACCTAAGGCAAGCTTTCCTCGTTCTGGAGAACTTTGTGCCATCGGAAGAGCGCTCCAAACTCTTGAACCTCGCCCAATTCAACGAGGACACCGACAATTGGGCACTGAAGAGAGAGAAGCGACGTTTCAATCCGGCCGATCGTCCAATCGCACACGATTATCGAAGGCCCATCTCGGAGTATTCCATCACGCATGGCCTTCCTACAAATGGCCTCCGCTATCGAGTGAGTTTCACTGCGAATAACAACTTTTGTTTTCCTATAACTCTCCTCACCACAGGCAGAGAACATCCTTGACTTGAAGCTGGATCTGCCTCTGCGCACAACGCAGGACTACGTCAAGCCGGCGGTGTGTCCGCAGGTGAAGGCGGCCGTTAAGAATGTGATCAAACAGGACGCGGACAACAATCGCATTGTGGTCAAGCTCGCGCCGCACGGTTTTGCCGGCCGCGGCGTCTCCAAGTCGGAGCTGGAGGGCCGCTTCAACAAGGCAGCACGCAACACCGTCGAGGTGAACAACTACAACAGGTGCGAACGCCTTCATCTTCTCCACCCACTGCGCACTCTATTCCGTCCACATTTCGCTTGCGGTGTAACTGACTTGATTGTCATTCGCATTTTCAGAATCAAACAAGCACCCAAGTCGGCAAAGTCGGTCTACTAATCAAACCCACGATTTCTAACACTGCTACTACTACTACTACTACAACTACCCAACCCACAAACTCTCGACGACACGACACTTCGACATAACTCTCTTGTAACTACGCGCACCGGTGGACTAACGACGCCATCTGCAATTCATAGTCTAATCTAGCTGATAGTTGTTACTTGCTGCGGAATCAAACATTCGACGTGCTAGATAGAATGAGCGAGAGAGAAAGGAAGGGAGAACTAACAGCAAACACTCACCGCCAGTGCTAGGTTAGAGTGAGGATTTAGTCATTTTTGTTCAGTATTGATAGTTCATAATGTGTACGATTGCTTTAGAATTATTCGCACAGAGCCATTTTGTGGATCTGATTTTAACGTTTTCGATCAAAACAATACCGAGCTGCACGTTTTGTACGCTAGATGGAAGTAATCAGCGGGCACTTCATTTAAGGCCTCTATTTGTTCGTGTTGGTATTGATTTGGCTCGAAACGGAAACGCTGCATGTGTGTTAGCTAAGTACGGGCACGAGATCTATATTTTTACCGCTCCGAGCGATGCCATAGGAGTAGCTTCCACAGGGATGTGAACGTGACGACGCGCAGGGAAAGTTGCGCAATAAAGTGATGTAATTTTTATCGCTTGCTCTCTTCCATCTCGCAGTGCACGGCACATTGTTGACGTTCCCGATCCTCCCGAGCAGGTCTTGGCCAATCTGGATGACTTCTGCATTCCTTATCTGCCCACCGAGCGCGATCGGATGTGGATGCCATGATGATCGCCATCTTGACAGTAATTCAATAAGTTTTATTTTATTTGATTATTTTTTATAAAACTGGGGGAAATTATTGCAATTGTTGGTGCTGCCATTTTATTCTAGGTATTTAGTTTGGTTAGGTTGTTCGTATTTATTAGTACCATACTAAATATCGTACTAAAAGTTAAAAGGGAGAAAATGATTTCAGTTTGTCGTAGGAATTATGAGTGATTGGCAACTATAAATGCCATTTACTCATTCCTATCAATCATTTCAATTTGCAAAAAAAAACAGAATTTGTGTAACTGAAAGCTGAAAACAAATGAGACAAAGTGTAAGTTTAGGTTTTGGTAATATCCAGAGCGACAATTTCTATTATTTCAAACGATTCAAGCGTGAAACATTTCCAGTTGTGTTCGGTTGTGTTTTGTGTTGCCTAAAATTCTCCCATTTTCACTGTTTCAGTTGCTCTGCAGGCTAACCAACCCGCTTGTCGATCGCCTTTTGTTTTTATCGCGATGAAGCATGCATTATTACATGCGATTCGAGCGACATGCGAGCCCCCGTCCCCGGCGGCCGCAGATCGACCCAGCTGCCACCACCGCCGCCACCCCTTCCTCTCGTTGTGCGGGTGCGGCGTATCCCCGGCCGACGTCACATTCACCCTCGCCGCCACCGTCGCGCAGACCTGTTAACCAGTGGTGCACGGGCCGCGAGCGCCGCCGCTGCCGCCGCCGCCGTCGTAGTAAACACTCGTGCGGCAGCGAAACGCGGTCAACGTTTAAGCAACGCTCGCGCCGCCCCCGTCGTCGTCTTCTCGCAAAATTGTGGTAACGCAACGCCGCACAACGGCTCGCTCGACGGCGTTCGTCGCTTCTCTCAAGCAGGTCAGTTCCTTCGCCGACGCTTTGTTTGTTGTAAACAAATGACGCACGCCTAGAGCACCATCTACCATCCATCACTGCAAGTATGGCTTGTTATTCATTTGTTTTCCATTCCTTGTTGACTCTCTGTTCACAGATCAGATAGGAATTAATTCATGTGTTGAGTTGACTTGTGGACGATGGGATGTTGTAAGAGGCAGGTGTAAATCCTAAAATCAATACGCTAATATTTCATATTTCAGGAGAGTGCATCGCAAAGGAGCAGTTTGTTATAATTTCATACATTCTTAATGTCCTCTCCCATCTTGGCGAAAGTCTGCGCAGTGCGAACGTAACGAGGACGACGTCGAGGGATGAATCCTGCTTAATTTACGACTCCATTTGTTCTCCGCACGGTTGTGCATGTTTCGTCTTCATTTGGCGGAAGGTCGCTGCCGTCGCGTTTAATTAAAATCGCTTGACTCGCTGCAGCGCCGGCATTAATTAAGATGGCCGTATTTTTTCGCCTCGGCTCGTGGGCGGACGGCGAAAGTTTGCGATTGCGTTGCGTGTGTTGTTCGTTCGTTCGTGCACACGTTGGCGGAGTGGAGTGTTTGCGTGCGTGCATGCGCCGCCACCACCATTTCCACAATTTCCATCGGTTTTCCGCAATTTCGCTGCCCCCCGCCCCCCAAACGCGAGTCGTACGTCATCAGCATTTCTAGCTGTTCGAATTATTCACAGTTGCTGGACGCCATGCGCACTTTTTTTCTTGCTTTTATCGAACCATTTGAAATGTCAAGATTGTATTGCGTAGGTTTGTGAAGGAAGCCATTTGTCATGTTTCCATCAAATTTCAATATTTGAGTGATATGTACATATAGTATTCCTAGTATTACTAGGTAAAATTGGTAATGGTCGAAAAAGTATTCGTGATTTTTCGGATATGATTTATTGAGGCGGGCAAGCATTAATCGAAAAAGTAATTGTGACGTTTGCGAATCGAACATGGCGTATAAATATTTAAAATCACATTACGTTGCTTGGATTGAAGTATGTGTTGTGCACTGCTGACATCCGCCGCGTGGTTGCGGTTTATAATCGCAGGTGATTTCCTCGCCGTGATTGTTCGCAGTGCATGAACGCTGCGCAATTACGCAGTGCGCGCCGGATTCAAATTGCGCGATAATTTAATCGCCGCCGCTCTGGCGCGTGCCGTTTCATGCTCTAATGCGCTCGTCATCCCATCAATTTTCCATAAATATGACGCTCGTCGTTCGGCGCGTTTCGGGGGCATGCTTTTCTCTTTCTGCTCATCACGTTCGCATTATTCGCGATTTGGAAACTGGAAACAAAGCAGTGGCAGAGCGGCGCAAACTTTCGCCGCGCGAAAATAAAGGCGAACAATTCTCGAACTGTCGTCGCTCTTTCGCTGCGAGCGCTGGAGCGTCTGTTTTGTTCGGCGCTGCGCTGCATTTATCGAACTTTTGCACTCGTTGACGATCCAGGTGATTTCGAGGTGCTTGCTTCGCTTGGAAGGATCGAATTGCTTTTGTTTTCTTTCCTCGGCAACGAATCGGCTCATTTCATAAATTCCTACGAAGCGCAAGCAAAGTTTGCAAACAGTTGGCAATTGGCTAGAAATTTATTTCGACTTCAAAACTTCTTGTTTCTGGTTTACGGGGCATCACTGTCATATTAATTTGAATGTTGGGGAAATGTTTTTTCAGCAATTGTCAGTGGCCATTATTGACAGTTTTCATTATACTTACTTAAGTCTTTCCTTTATGATACAATAGCATTGGATAACACGATTTTCTTTCCCGAGTACCAATAGTTGTACTTAATGCAATTTTTTATCGTCATTTCAAATATTTATTCGGCATTTCTCTATCACCCATAGTTTTTTTTATTAGTTCCTCTTAAATTAGCGAATTTCAAGTTTTTTTCATGGTTGAGTCTGCATTAGAATGTCAACAATGTTTTCCTTTGCTTCATAGTTGTCTGTGTTTTATAAAGTTTCTTTAGCCCTGATTTCTGATACAACTTTGATGTTTTTCTCCCACGCTGGCGATACTGTATGATTAAATGCAAAATTGCAGTTTTCTCAAAAACTATACGACATGCAGAAATTCTATTTACGTATTCGTGTTTAGCGGGTCCAATTCTATTGGAATTAGTGAAAATTGTTAAAGAAACAACAGGTTTTATATTTATTCACAGTAACCAAAATGACTGCTAATGTTCTAATTTTCAAATTTTACTTGCGGTTTTCTTAAGACTCCTACGTCCTACCGAAATTCTAATTATATATTCGTGTTTAGCAGGTCAACATCTACAAGAATCAATAGTAATTATAGAGGAAACAATTTTCTGCGGAACATTTTTTTATTCACGGTTTTGAAAGTGCAGCATTGAGATGGCATGGCATTGGGTGTTGATGCGTATGGTGGGTTGCAGTCGTTCGGGCGTTGCCGGCATGAGGCGCCGACGGCGCTAGTCGACGACATGGACGTCGCCGACAAGTCGGTGGCGACCGACGACGTCGTCGCCGAGGACGCTGTGCACGACACGCGCGTCGAGGTGGCGTGCCTCGAGGCGGTGCTGAACGCGCTCGTCGCGCAGAAGGTCGACGCGATGCAGCGCGCCGCCGCCGGCCGGAAGTTCATTCGCGCGGTGGCGTCGACCGCCGCCAGCCCGCGCGCCCTCGCCCGGCGGCTGCGCATCGCCTCGCTGTCGACGACCACCACCGCCGCCGCCGCCGCCTGCGACGACGACAGCACGCGCTACACGAAGCGCAAGCGGAGGCGGCGTCGACGGGGGCGCCGGAGGCGGCGGCTGCGACAGCAGCGCCACCATGCGCACACTCCGCGTGGTGAGTGCACGGCGGCCGCGAGATGGCGCTTCGACGGCGAGGACGTGGACGATGCTGCCTTCCTGCACTTCGATCCGGCTGCCGGCGAATGCTGCTGCGCCGACCACCATGACACGTAAGTTGCCAACTGAGGTTATGTTCACCGATACGTATCGCTTAACTTCTAATTTTTAGCGTTCTTAAAATACAAATTGAGTCGCACACTCATCAGTTAGGTTAGGTTACTTTAGGTTAAGTTTTGAGTAGATGTGGATAAGTTAACCGTATTTTTTCCGAAACGTGACACTTTAACTTATCGCAAAACTTTAAATACAGTTCACTTAAAAGTAGTTCTGTTACTCATCAGCTAGGTTAGGTTAGGTTAAGTTTCGAATAGATCCGAAGAAGTTAACCGAGTTTTTTCTTCGAAACCTGTTAGCGACACTTCAACTTATCGCTCAAATTGAAATTTTTTGCGTTGGCAAAATATAAATTGAAAAGTAACATTGGTTCCATAGAATTATTGATGTTCACTTAAGGGTAGTTAAGTTACCCATCTGTTAGATTAGGTTAGGTTCCGAGTAGATCCGGATAAGTTAACCGTCTTTTCTTTTTCGAAACCTGTTAGCGACACTTTAATTTCGCGCTCAAATTGAAATCTTTAGCGTTGGCAAAATATAAATTGACAAGTAACATTGGTTCCATAGAATTATTGATGTTCACTTAAGAGTAGTTAAGTTATGCATCAACTAAGTTAGGTTAGGTTAAGTTTCGAGTAGATCCAGATAAGTTAAGAGTGTTTTTTTCTTCTCGAAACCTCTTAGCGACACTTTAACTTATCGCTCAAATTCGGATTTTTAACGTTGTTTAAATATAAATTGAAAAGTAAAATCGGTTCCATAGAATTGCTGCAGTGCACTTAATAGTAGTTAAGTTACCCATCTGTTAGATTAGGTTAGGTTAGGTTCCGAGTATATCCGGATAACTTAATCGTGTTTTTTTTTCTCGAAACCTGTTAGCGACACTTTAATTTCGCGCTCAAATTGTTGTCAACTGTGATGTGATCAGAGTAGTTAAGTTACGCATCAGTTAAGATAACTAAAAAATTGAAGTGGAGAACTGCTTATGTTTGCGTTCGTAGACGTTGCGATGAAGACTACGTCTCGTTGCGCATTGAGGACTCCGACGATGAGCTGGAGGACGAGGCGGAGGAGGAGGAGGAGGATGACGACGAGGATGAAGAGGATGAGTATGAAGCGCGTCGGCGGCGGCGTAAGCGGCGGAAACGCCGCCGGAAGCGGCGCCAGCTGCGCGCGATGGCGGCGGTCGCCATCGTCGAGGAGGTGCGCCACATCGACCCCGACGAGCTGCCACCGAAAGCGCGCTGGACGATCGTCGCCACCGCCGGCCTCCTCCTCTTCATGTGTCTCATGCTCGTGGGGGTGACGCTGCGGATGGCGCCACTCATCGACGACATGGGTAAGAAGTCATGCACTTCGGCTTTTTGTTAGTATTTGGACGCATTAAACGGAATTTCATTTACCGCAATCGGCATTTACTGAAAGTTTATCAACTCCGTTTGATCTGATTTGTTGTCGCTTTTAAACTATTGAGCCTCAAAGTAACAAATTTGAGCTCTG
>JAODFX010193978.1:4798-15854 GCA_027580035.1 Dorylogaster longipes | reverse complement strand
CATCAGCAAGCACTCTATGCAACTATCTGAACGTAACAGCTGATTGCACCAAGCCAAACACTTGCTGAATAAAGCTAGAAGTTAGAATACGTTTTTGAAGAATAGAAGTAGGACAGATTTGGGCTTACAAATGAGAACCAAATGAAAAACTTGGGCAATTGATTGTGTGAATTGGTAGTTTATAGATACAGTGTTTGCTCAAGCTCAAAGGTAATGATGGAAAATTGCCTGAATATCGAAATTACATGTTGTTATTACAGATATACACTTGGATTGATTTCAACTTAAATATAATTTTACCAATACATGAAGAAATATGATATGATCCCAGAAGTATGCTGTATTCATTCCTTCCTTGAAAACACTGAGAATAAATGAGGCAATTAGAACCAACAGGGTGTAAGTGACAAAAACAGTTTTGAATTATTGAGCTTGGATGCTTATGACGTGCTTACGACGTTTCGGTAAAAAGCCCCTTAGAATGCAACACAAATCAATGAATGCTTTTGTATCCTTATGTCATCAAATACAATCCACTTCATGCTTCAAAGTGAGTGAGATACCTCATATTTCTTAATTTTGTCACTTACACCCCTTTGGTTTTAAAATTATTCAAATTCCACTGATTCCACTGCTATTACATTTATAAATAAGATGTTCATATTAGCCCAATTATAAAGGAATACAGTGTATGTACAGAAATTGTATTCACAATAGCATGTCAAGAATTAAAAGCTGCTTAACTTGATGGTGATTTATTTTATCGTAAACATATATGAATGATTATTGTAATGCTAGTGTCAATGTAATACACTGTATTTATTGCATTAGCAACAGGATATCCAACTAAGAAAATGTTATTGTAGATGAAGTAGTCAAAATGTTGCTGATTCTAGAAAATAATAAAGAAATGGTATACTAAATTGATGATGTATATGTAGGTAAATTGCTGTAACAAATGCCTGAAATAGAAAAAATATTTAATGTAGATATGTTTCCCCTTTTTTTAAGTATATGTCGCCTTTCTTTGACAGAATATAAGCCCTTATCATAATTAAGAATATTGAACGTCTGTAGTTGAGTAATTTGGAAAATTAGCATTGTAACGGCGAAATGTAACCCGCAGGCGAGTTACCACGTTCTGCAATAAGGGACTGTAAATGCAAAAATATTCCAGGTGAAAGACACTGGCGTAAGTCAGTATAGTAGAGGTAAGATAATAACTACATACATTTACATACGTAAACTGAAAATAAACGTCGATTTTTAATCATAAAATTTATTAAAACATTCAAAATGAACTAAGAACGAATGTAAAATATATTAAGAATACAAATACATAAATACTCAATAGAAAAAATATAATATAATATCAATAACAGAGAATAATAATAATATAATAGTAATAATAAATCTTTTAAGTCAAATTAATTTATAAACATTAGTACATCAGACTCCGAACAATGATAAATCCATCGTGAATATCACCTATCCAGGTTTACTGTAGTTGCGTTGCACGTCCTCTCAACTAAAACAAATAAGTTTACAAAATATCTGCAAAAATATAGCAGAATACTTATCTTTTATATCACGATAAAAATCAACCGAGAATCTGCAAAAAGCATAAATTAATTATTCAAATAGGTACTCACAAGAAAATAATATAATACTTTTTAAATCCTAAAATGAAACAAAAACATGTAAGAAAATTTTAAAATCAATCAAAAGGTCTTAGACCTAGCCACGTCTACACAAAGTTTATTGCGACAAATTCGTAACAATTCTAAATTCATTCAAGCAATATTTAACGTGCACTTATAGTTCATGAAAATACCGCGAGGAATCTTTCGAAACTAGGGAAATCAAAAAATAAGATTTAATTGTGAATTTTGTTAAATCTAAACGCCTGAAAATTTGTATGTAACAATATGCTGTCACTAAAACACCTTTCAATGTATCACAAATATAAGCTTAAGGCAAATATAGCCCACCCATTAGCATTTCCTCACTGCAGTAACTAAGTATATCATATTGCAACTAATTAATGTAAATTCAATTTCTGTCCATATGCTTGTTAATTAGACCTGTGCATATTATATAAGATAGCATCAACATAGTCAATTACTTAAATGCATATATATATATATATATATATATATATATATATATATAATTTGCCAGAATTTGTGATAGCAATACTCTCTGTCACGTTGCGTTAAATCGGCCTTCCCTTTACACGTTGCAGTAGCAAGTTTTCACAAAACGACTCAGCGTTTTGTTGCAGATTATTACGGGATTATGTCTCAAATTAATTGCTCAACCCTCCTCCATTATATATGGATTGAGGCTCACTCGTAATGGTTTTATGAGAAGAATCTGAAGACACAGTGCCCAACCCTGGTCCATTGTTTATGGAATTGGGACTCGTTAACAGTTTTGTTTATCTCATCTTTCCCATCTTTGCTACACCTGTGTTTATGATATTGCTAGTGGGATCTTTATAAAATAATTACCTCGTAGCAACAAATTAAATTGAAAACTGTTGCTTTAGATATTTACGGCCAATTAGATCTATATATCAATCTATTTACGACTTGATGTTGACTAAATTTATTCCTACTCTAATCTACTTATAGGATAGAGATAAGAAGGGCAAACTAGAATTGATTGACTCACTAGTCATCTACTCTAATGGTTCCCATTAGAGTAGTGATAATGGACGTCAACTTCTAGTGCCTATCATACACAACTATGATTGACCCGCTATACAACTTCTTTAATGTTGCACACTAAAGTAGCGATAATGTAGTCAAGTAGCTGCGTATGATTTATTATAAATCTACCCTAAAAGTAAATTAGAGTAGGAAGAATTCAAGTCAACCTCATATCGCCACGATTGCTTAAATTACAGCCATGCATAATAGCATATCACAAAAATTCATGGCCGAATATGAATAGGACTCTCAATTTATGAGTGTCATTGTGCGGTTTAAATTATTCCTACTCTAATCTTCTCGGAGGGTAGATATATGAAGAGCAAACTAGAATTGTTTGACTCACTAGTCATCTACTCTAATGGTTTCATTAGAGTAGTGATAATGGATGTCAACTGCTAGTGCCTATCATACACAACCCTGGTTGGCCCGTTATACAACTTCTTTAAAGATGCACAATAAAGTAGCGATAACTTAGCCAACTAGTTGCATATGATTTATCATATATCTACCTTCAGAGAAAATTAGAGTAGGGATAAGTTCACGACGCCCTCCTCTGGAGAAACATAAAACAGTAATAAATTTTACCAAATTGAAAAAATAATTAATGTTCGATCAGTAAAATGTTCGATAACGGATCATGCTTTTAATAACATGCTGCTCCGCATTAAGCAATGCTATCTAGTATTATTAAATATTAAAATTTTAATTTTAGAGACATGATTTATTTTAATATGCCTTATTTGTTTAAAGCCTGCATTTTGAAATAACTTTTTGAGTGCATCTTATATAATTTGAAAGTTTCTTATTGTACCAGACTTTGTATGTGAATTTACATTCATTCCATTTTCGTATATGGTATAATTACTTCGGCAGCTGAGCCATAAATGGTCAATATCTGTCATAATCTGTATATCTATGATAAGTTGCTTGGCATTGAAATGATAGCATATCATTATTTTAAAATTTCAAGCGAAGACATTCATCAAAAAGTCAATTGAATCCTAATATTCAATTCCACCTACTTCAAAAATATTCTACGCCGCATTTTACTGAACTATAATACCCATCTGCATATTACCCAATAAATTGAGAATTGTAACGAATTTATTACGATGAGCTGTGGGCAGTAATGAAACCAGGACAAGCCTTTCTTGATTTTACACTTTTCTTTGTCGCATATTGATAATTTTTGGCTTTAGGATTTGAAAATGATTAGAATCAAGTGAAAATGAATATAAATGCAATATTGTATTGGTTTGGTTGAATTGAAATGTTAAATATTAACTTTAGATGTTAAATGTTAAATATTAGTTGTTAGATTGGGGCGCCCCTATTCACCCAAAACAATAATATATTGCATCTGTACATCAGACTATTATTATTTAGAAGCTTAGTACCAAAAACTATCAATTATCCTTCATTTAAAAATGAAACACATACAGTATGGAAAACAGAATAGTACTTATCTAGGGTCAGGTGGAATTTAGCATCTACTATTTGACATGAAGATTCCTGAATCACAGAGGGTGTTGAAAAACTTTTCGGATAAACCATGTAGATTGTGGAAATTTTCCTTGTAGACGAGAGTGGCCGACGTAGTTTTAACTATTCTTCTTTGTTAATACTTGTGTGTATCCAGAGTACAAAATAGTTAAATTTCTTGTAGCCATCAGCGCTTGTCATGAGCACCGTAAGTGTTCATTCAGAAGTAACATCCCTAAAAAATGAGTTCACATGAAGATTTGCTTATTTTCGAATAAAATAACGCATTAATACTTATCTCTTATGCAAATATGCAGTTGTTTTTAGGAGATGTTCCCATGGGTTAATCAAGGCTGTATGGATTCTTGCTGCTCTTTATATGACGAGTTTTATATGAAATTGAAATTGATTTTAATTTACAGTTCTAGATGTGAGTCGAATACATACCATAATACCTTATTGTGCATTGCGTTGTCAAATTTAATATATTAGATTATGTTTCGATTTTCTGATGTCAAATTATTTCTTAAAATTATCAGCTTGTGAATAGTTATACAATAATTGTAACGTACTTTCTTTTATGCAGCACATATACACATATGTTCATAAAGTACATAAACACGCATCCATGAGTATAAAATGTTTTCGGAAAATAATGGAAGTAACGAAAATGTTTAAAAAATATGTCATTAAATGTTAAGGTTAATTTCTGTTTATCTAAATTAAATATCATGAATATTTTCAATTTTTTTGGCATAGCTTGCAAACATACAATTCTTGTTTGAAATTCTTAATATCTATATCCAAGAGGCAATTTTTATGAGTTATTCTGGCACATTCCACGCACTTGGCCACAAGATTTTCGCCAGCCATTCCACCACAAAAAATACATTTATTTCTTATAAATTTCTCACTTTTGTCAATAATCAATTTTTGTAAATATTGACGGTAGTTGTTAGGATTAAATTCAATTGTGAGTAAATCTTTCTTGATTAATTGTTCAGCATAATATAAAATATATACCCCGCAATTGTAGTTATCATTTTGTGTGGTATAATCAATTGAAACATTAATTAAATTTTGATGAGGTGGTAATTTACATTTTGCATAAGCGTTAAATATGTTATAAAAATTGTTTTGTTGGGGGATATTACCAAATGGGTTCAAAAATGTAAATGTGTAGGTAGTATAATTGCAATAAGCTAAGCACCAGTGATTCCCGTCAACGAAAACAGGTGCAATAATTTCTGTCTCATTAGTAGGTGGAATGACGGACCGGCCAAGCTTCAGTTTTTCAACATCGACGGTTGAAAGGATTTTAACTGACTGATTTTGCGTTGAAAATATAGCTAGAACAATATCAATAATGATGTCATCAAGCCACATATCAACTTTATTATCCGAATGAAGTAGGGTCAAAAAGTTCTGACGACGTACTATAATATTTTGAAAAATAGCAATAACGTATTCTTGACTAATATCCTTAAGTTGAGATCTATTTTCTGTAGCCAAACTACGGGCCAAATGATTAATATATTTCGTGGCATAATATGTGTGCGAACTTTTCGACCGTTTTTTCCAGGTTTCCTCCGCTGTCACTTGTAACTGTGGGCCACGTTTAGTTTTGCGTACATTTTTTGCTACTAATGTCGCTTTTAGGTTTGGTTGTCGTCGAGCGCAGCGTTTATTGGGGATACTATGTGCCAATTCTTTATGAGTAATTAATACAAATTTTCGTGAATCGCGTATAAAGTCAGTAGGTTTTTGTCTAAGTTTTTGTACAATCATATTTTTTAATTGATTAAAATATTGCTCTACCAATCCATTGCTTTTGCGCCCGGGTGCAAATAAATTTATCCACAATGGCAAGTAAGAAAAATGACGCGTTAACAAAATTTCTAAAAGTTTTTCATTATAATAAATGTTTGCTTCGAATTCATCATTATTGTCTACTCCCTTGCGTTGTTTATGAATAATATTAAAAAATCGCTTGTAGAATTTAGATTGCTTATAATTGGGCTCTTCCTCGACTGAGACATCTGCAGTATTTTCTAAAACTATCTCTTCTTCATGCCTTGCCGTTGCCCAAGGAGAAGATATAAACAAAATTATTTTTTCCAATGCAGCTTTAAATACTGGCGTTTGATATTTCGATGACAATAAAATTGTTAAACTGCTTATAAGTTCATCACAGTCCTCAAGAGTATGCAATTTGGAAAATGCCGCAATAATTTCTTTTAATAAAATTTTGGCGTCCTTTGATTTATAGGACTTGTTTATCAAATCACAAATAATCTTAGAAAAATGGGAACAGCAAATTGTTAATTGAATTAAATTTCGTTTTGGAAAATTTGAAATTGTTTTTTCATCGTAACAGTAATTGATATACGTTATGACATCCATATTATTCCATGCAAGTAACACAGCGTTAATCAATGCCAAACTCTTATCTGTAGTCATTGATTGGAAGGGAGGCCAATGTTTTTGAACTTTTGTATAAAAATGTCTAAATTTTAACAACCATCCACATATTACAGCAGTATCATGTTGTGTACTGATAAATTCGGTGACGGGAACTGTTCGCGGACCACACTTCATCGCAACGACATAATAGAGCACTCTTGGTGAATTTTCATACGGCTTCCGAATAATGCTGCCTGTTGCATCGATGTGCACATTTATATTGTTATTAGTCTGATTCATTGCCAAACGAATAAAATCTAATTGCTCTTTACTATTAACAATTGCGTGTAGCGGATAACCAGTTTGTGCCAAATATTCTGGATGTGCCTTTCCTAATTTAATGAGATCTTCCACTATATCATTACTTCTATTATTTCGACGCGATGCTTCTACTGATAAAGTTCGTAGTACGTCATCAGACTTTATAATGCCCAAATTATTACATTCCAAAGAAAGTGGGCTAATTTCATGGATTTGTTGCAATCTCAATTTAGAAGGTTTTATTGTCAATAACGCATTACCCACACTTAAGCGTTCCATTCCTTTTAAATGACCGGTTAATTTATGACTATGGTTAAAATTCATTGACGAACTCAATACTTCAACCATTACAGGAAAAGATGAAAAATTGCCTTTAAGTTGAAATGTTTTGCAATTTGTATGCGCACAATAACCATAAATAACGAAAGTTTTTCTTTGGTGGATTTTCTTTTTTTTAATATTTAGAATGCATGTATTATTAACAGTTCGAAATTTTGCTCGAACCATCGATGCATAAACAGACGGCTTCAATTCCATAGCTTTTACGTCAAATATTACTGCCCATTCTATTTCCGAAAATTGAAAAAAGCCTTCTTTTACATTCATGAAATGTTCATTTTCTGAACAAATTATTTCGTTTTTTGTGCCTTTTGGTAGAATTGCATTATCTCTCGCACTTTGCATTGCATCAAGTATAGGTGCGGGTAATTCCATATAGCAATCCGAAACGTTACCGTCGCTATCGCAATTTGTATCAAAAGTTTTTTGTATCAATTCTGGTGAAGCCGTATTACTTAAATTCTGATTCATTAAAGAAATAATGGTGGCTTTATTACGCTGGATGAATAATTTTAACTTAGATTTTGAAGAGTGGTGTCTAGAATGAAAAATAAAAAAAGCAGCATCAGCTATCATTCTATCATCCAGTGTGTTTATGAAATCAACATCATAATTATTATTCATTAAGAAATTTACCAAAGTCATTGCTCCAATTTTCCTCCCTTTACTCATGATGATAAGGCGATTTAGATGAACGGATAAACCCAAGGTACTTACTGTGGTACTTACCAGACACTTGATTAAATTGTTCACGAATTATGAAGTTTTCTTCCAAATTTCACAAGTTCCCTTAGATTATAGCTTCAAATAATAACAAGAAACGTTGATTTAGACAAATAGCTTACACTGATGTTGCCGAGACAAGTGATCAGAAAAGAATGAAATTTGGGTTTCACCCGAATGTTCAGTCAGTCCTAGTTTTAGCATAAGCATGGAGCAGACCTCATAAATTTGTGTAAACATGATTCCATTTGGTCTTAAGTACTTTTCCCTGCAATGTGTTAAGTTCCAGTCCATGCGCCCTGGGAAAAAATAAATCGACTCTCCTACTCCACATTTATGTCTCGAGGACGCCATGGCGCCATCCGCAGTTAGCATCGCTAAAATAAAATATTGTCGAAGCCGTTTAACACTGCTATCTATTGGCAGACGGACAACGGCTTTCTCTAGAATAATAATTATAATAATGCATTTGCAATTGTCAACGACATCTACCCACTTCATCATTCTACGTATGTGTATCATCGATACAAATATTACTAACTGAAAGATTGAATAAATAGTGAAGTTTATTTTAACAAGTTTCCAATCAATGGTGCAAAATAAGGATGTCAAGATATTGGTCAGTACCGTTTATATGGAAATACCGAAATACATAATACCCATATCAAAAACCGGTATTGACATCCCTTATAAAATTGCGTTAGCGTTTGTGACGTGGCAAGTGGTGAGGCCTGTTCATACGTTCTTGAGATAGTTCGAAGTGTGCCGAAACATATTTTCCACATTTACTAACGATCCTCTCAGTTGAAAACGTTTGTTTGTCACCCTTGAATGGCATGGGCTGTTAATTTATGACGTTTCGACTGCGTCTACCTAGGATGCCGGCCGAATCACGCTTATGAGCGTGTGCGTCCTCAGAGAGCCTACAAGCGGTCTGAATCGTTTTGTAGAAACGAACTTACGTCAACAAACGTAATGGAATTGAATGAGAAATTATTTGTTTATTTAGCATACTGTCAAGCAGCCTTTTCAGTATTCCCATCTAATATATCAAAATTTTCTTCTTTCGCCTGTTGCTTATCCCTTGAAGATTTATCATTTTTATCATTTATCATTTATCATTTATTATAATCGGCCGTTTATATGAGATTAATTATGTGGTAGTAGCTTGTGTGTCAGATTGGGGTGGTAGCAATATTTGATTATGGAGAGAATTAGATATAAACATTAATAATACTTTCAGTACGTACCCTGTATCCAAAAACCCTACCTTTTTTTTTAACTGATGTTCCGTATTTGTTGAAACTTCTTCGGATTTGGATTCTAGACACTGGCTTTATTTTAGGTGACGGGACAGTAATTAACAAAAACCTGATAAAAATATTAATAGAGAATTTAAATACAGAAATCAGTTCTTGCTATAAATTATCCTCCATGTATGTACAATGTGAGAAAGCAAAACGAAAGAATGTAAAATTAGCTGCTCAATTATATTCATATACAACATCTATAGGTCTCAAGCATTATTTACCAGATGAACATACAAACGTTGGAAATTTCGTACAACTTATGAACAATGGGTTTGATGTTTTAAATTCATATTAGCCTTCAGCTAAAGTACCTAGCAAACTACCATATGGTTTTAAATTATGCCATACAAAATCACGTTCTTGAAGTCATGAAGTCTACTGTAAAACAAATGCGATGTATTGGCAAAAATACACCCTAGAATTTTCGAAAATTAGTTTTTTTTCTTCTTTGTTTTAAAGGCTCCCTTAAGGCCTCGAAATAGTGTCCTCAAAGATTATAGCCGAGAAAAATCTTAGAGTACTCCGATTTCGAGTTCATTATTTCATTATTATATTCATGATCTTCGACTGCACCAAACTTTAAACACGTATATCTCAAAACTACACTTTTGTAGTTTAGCAGGATTCATAATTCAGACAATTTTCAACCGATTGACTTGAAATTTGGAGTAGATGTTCGAAAATACATAGTCTACAGAAGTACGTAGGATTTTTTCAAATTTTTGCATAGTTCATTTGTTATTAACAATTATCTGACGATTTTTTAGACAAATTTCTCACTTTTCACTTTAGAAGTGCGACATTTGGTCAAAAATCTTACCTACATCTACTTACACTAGCTTATACTACATATTATCGAAAAATTCAGGCCCTAATCATGATTCATTAAATTACAGAAGCTGCTATTCCGGCCGTGGAGCATATAAAAATAAAGTCGTCGTCGCAAAATCGCTTAAAATTGCTTTAAAAAATATTGTATGAAGAAGTTCCATCTCTGTAATTTCGATTTTTCTTCGTAATATTTTGGAGAAAAAAATCCAAAAAAAGCCCATATTCTCGGGCTCAGACTTGGACGATATTTGCAGAACTGGCTGTGAACGAATGGAGTCGAGAAAGATGGCGCACGTGATTGCGTAATGAGGTGCAAAAATTTCTCCAGCAATATAATAGCATCAAGGAGCATTGGCAAAAGGCGAATAAACGAACGATCGAGTGCTGCCTGCAGTGAAGTGCGAAGCGAGTGGGCAGAGGAAGAAGTAAATTTGCAGCGACGACGACGACGACGACGGCGTGGTCGTGTCCTTGGTGAAATATGAACGACGCCTGTCAGCCTGGCGTGGCGAGACTTAAGACTACGTTTCTGCGAAGGTGAAATTTCCCTGCGACCGCGCTGCCAAGCTTTCTTTAACTCTAATATATTACGTGCGGCATTCTTCGGCGCATGCGGCAACGGACGACAGTTGTCTTTCGCCGGCGAATTTCCGCATATGGCTAGCGCACCGAAATAAATGGCGAGTGCAAAATTGCGCTCGCGACGCGATCGATCGTGCAACGACCACCGCTCAATATCAATCATGCGAACGCGACAGCCGGCGATATTTCGAGTGCATTTGCGCCGCAAATTACCTCGTTTCGAGTCCGCACGCATACGTCGTAATTCGTTGTTTCGCCGCTAGGTGGCCTCTATCGTTGGCGGGGGGGGGGGGGGGGGGTTTACCAAGGACGCCCATCGTTGTTGGAGACTGGGCTTTGGTTCTTCAT
>JAODFX010193868.1:0-15858 GCA_027580035.1 Dorylogaster longipes | reverse complement strand
TATTAGTGGTTAGTTTAGCGAGGTCATAATTGGAGAGTTGCAGATGTGATTTTGTATAAAATTTTGACAACTTTCTATTTGTTCCTACCATAAATCTATAACGTGGATGAATAATGATCGGAGACCGGAAACCAAACATAAAACTTTGAAAGAAATTGAGGATTTGTTTAGATAAGGCGGAAATGTCGAAAGAATAATAATTTACGTATCTTTTCTATTTCCAATTTGTTATGATTGAAGTATTATCAATTAATTGTTTATAATCTTAATTAAAAATGTGAGAAAAAAAGGCAATTTGTTTGGGATATCTCAATATTTTCCTAGTAAAAAGTATAATTCTCTCGTCGTTTGTGCTTATGTTACGAAAATTATGCCAAAAATTTTTACACTTATCGCAATCTCTTGAATCGTAAAATGTAGGCTAAAAGGCTAAATAACAGGTTGGAAATGCTAGTAGTAGGCCTTAAATTGAAAGGAAGAAAACCGGTGGTACCATACAAGTAGTCTTGCTCAGAATCAGTCTTGGTCTTGGACCAAGACCAAGACCGTATAATTTTTGTAAGACCGAGATCAAGACTTTGCCTGCAAGACTTATGCAAGACCAAGACTAAGCAGGCAAGAGTCTAGCGTCTCGCATTTAAATAAAATTGAAATTTGTGCGTTACCAAGAATTTAGTATCAATACCGATAGTACAGTATCGGTTTCAAAACCGTTTCGGTTAGTAATACTAAAGGCTATTGTGTTGTTTACATAAGCGATATAAATTGTGCTGATTACTTATGTTTGTTTTGGAATTTAGCGACGGCTCCGCTTTTTAATCTTTCAGAGAATCATTATTATTATCATAGCTTGCTGAACTTTCCTTTGTCGGAATATCCGCGTATGCTTGCAAGGGTTTTCATTGCACTTTGCGATTTCATTCGTTCTCATTGTCAATTGAGCTTCTCTCAATCATAGCGATTGTTTATGCTACGCGGCAGTTGCTACCAGTAACGCTTGCAAGCCGATTTCGGAAAAATGCCAAGAGTACTTTTCGACTTAAAAGTCTCTGCGGACATCGCTAGGTACCTATGTCCCTCCTTATGCTGGTCACCCTGTATTTAAAAAAAATTATTAGTACGTAGCTATTAAATCATTTCCATTTCTACAAATGCGTGTTTGTCTACCTTCCTTTATATGTGTTGATTTGTTCAAATTAGTTTAGGCAGGTATTCAGTCACAAAAGGATCACTATTGATGTCTACGCGCAATAATATTGCACGTATTTATTTTGAACAGCTACAGATTGCAAGACTTGCAAGACCTGCGAGACTCTTGCTGCAAGACCGAGACCAAGACCAAGACTGAGCGCGCAAGACCAAGACCAAGACCAGGTTTATTCACGCAAGACCAAGACTAGCTAAGTCTCGTCTTGGTCTTGCTTTGTCAACACTACATACAAGATTGTTACAATGCAATATGTTTAGCAAATTTCCGCAACATATTCCGATTTTTCATGCCAGTTGTAAACACATTTTAGTGTTTGCCAAGTTAAAATACAAAATCATACATAAAAAACTTTTTGTGTTCTTAATTGGCAACTTTAGATTAATAAAAGACAACATAACATTCTGTTTTTCTTTGCTTTACGTTAGTTTATAAAATTGTGCAAAAAAATTAGTCGGGATAATTTTTTAGCTCGTATTAGGTTATAAATATAAGTTAAGGTTTTAAAAAAGATAAAACACGGTATGTGCGAACTCTATATTATCAGGTCTAAACTGTAACTCTTATCACGCTTGTGCTATGCATGAAAGAATTTAGATTGCACGTATTTTAAAATAACTTTTTTCAATATACTCACATCAATCAATACCATTGCAACGAATAAGGTATCTACGTACAGTTGTTACATTAATTTGATGAGTTTATTTAATAAACCAGTAAAAAAAAACTATCAATTGCTTGTAGCCACAGTTTTAGAAATTAGAACATTAAAATGCCCAATCAGGAAGAGATCGCATTCATTAGTAGAACAAAAGATGGCACTAGTCATACCACTGGTGCAAATAATCTTCAATACCATTCAATAATTAATTTTCCGCAAGTAGTACAACTTAGATTAAGGGTCCTTTGCTAAGAGGAATTATCTGGTGTATTCAATTTGCCTAGATTGTGGGATTATTCATGTCTTTAATACATACATTCATCAGTGGAGTTTTAATTGGTTACCCATCAGTGTTTATGGCTCAATTGAAGACTAACAAAACTTTTTTCGGTTACCAAAGATGAAGCAACGTGGATCGGTAAAGTTAACTTGAAGTCCAAGTAGATTTATAGGTGTGATCATGCGCAATTGCGTCTTTTCTAGTGTCAATCGTTTTGATACCACCTGCTCCTGGTGGGCTGCTTAGCGGCTTTCTTCTTCATAAAATGAGCAGGAAACGCCTGCTAGTTATAGTGACCATTTTCGAAATATTGGTGTGGCTGACGATCTACTTTAGCACGTCAGTGACAATGATTCTTGTAGGACGCGGTTTAACTGGAATGATGAACGTCATGGGAACCACCGCCATTGCGCCATATCTGGGCGAGATATCACATCCGGCCATAAGAGGATTCTCGCTTTCGCTGGTCGTGTTAGGCATAGCGCTCGGCACGTTGGTTATCCACATTCTGGGAGCATTCTTTACCTGGCGAAAATGCGCACAGATAATTGTCATCATCCTCATCGTTTATTTTTGCTTAATAGTGTATCTACCAGAAACATATGCATGGTACCTGCGAAAAGGTGACACTGAGAAAGCCAAGAAAGCTTTCTACACTTATCAAGGTAATAGTGCTCATTCCAAAGCGGAGCTGGATAAAATCATTGCCAAGCAGCACGAGAACATCAGCGATAACTATACGAGAATGCAGATGCTACGACTGTACTGCAGCAAATTGATGCTAAAGCCGATGGGTATCAGTATTGTGGGAATGGCAACAGTGCATCTATCGGGCAACAAAGCAATTATGTTCTATTCGATCCGAATTGTCAGTCAAGTTATACCTGCGTTAGATAAACACACCTCGACGATCATCGTCGATGACATTCGCTTGCTGATAACTGGCGTTGGATGCGTCCTCGTCAAGAAATTTCGTATCCGGCCGTTGTTTTTCATCAGTGGGATTGGCAGTGCGATCGCACACTTTTGTTTTTTAGCTTTTTACATCAATATCGACGATGAAAGCTCCGATCAAGTGTTTTCCATCTTGTCACTGCTGGCGTTGATTGTCTTCACGATCTTTTCCTCGATTGGCATTTTGCCTCTCAGTTATGTGATAGCCGGCGAAATATTTCCTCTCGTCGTCAAGAGTTTCGCGTCCGGTATGTACTCCTGCTTTTTCTTCTGCTTGTACTTCATTGTAGTGAACATGACGCCGCAACTGCTGGATACATTCGGCATTGCTGGTGGCTTTCTATTTTTTGGTGGGTGTACGCTGATTGGCACGGTTCTCATGTATTTTATTCTTCCGGAAACCAAAAATAAGACCTTGAAAGAAATAGAAGATTTTTTTAGGTAATGCAGAAATTTGCAATATAACTATGACTATATTTCTTTTTTGCTTTGATTTTTTTCTTGATTGAAGCTTTATAAATGTGAATTATCCTTTATTAAATTTGTGAGAATAACAAACTTTTAATTCAGAAGCTTTTCAATTTTTAAACAAGATGAACATTCAGCAAATTATACTCTTCAATGAATCGTATAAAAAATAAGTGACTTTTATGAATCAACAATTATTTACGTTAAAATATAGTTTGTTTGAATCGATTAGAAGTCGAATGTTATGAAACTCAACTACTTAAACGTTAACATTCAACAGCAACTGCAATACAATCACTACAATTGCATTAAGATTAAACTGTACACCATAGAAAATATAATATACATTGTGATAAATATTTGTAAATCCATCGCTATGTATAACAATAAAATGTTAATTTTGGAACCAGGAACAGAGGCTCATGTTTTGATCGCATTTACGTTTTTGCATTAGAAATAACAACTAACAAACAACAACTAAGTACAATTAGAATTAAATAATTTCTCTAAAGATATCAGCTCATTTCCTTCACGTGGTCTGCCGCACTTGTTCGTTTTTCGCAAATTCAGTTCCAATGTGGTTTAAGACCGCAGAGTTTGTGCCGTTTTCTATCTTTTGGTTATAGGTCTCTCTCATATTTTGCCATTTTTCCCTGTTCTGTGCTACTTGGTACCAGTTCCGACTGTTTTTGTGATGTCATCATACCATCTTTGTTTTGGCCTGCTGTTGCTTCTTTTATCGCTATAGGTCTCCATTATGTTATTTCGGGCAACATGTTCGGCCCAGTTCCATTTGAGACTACTTATTTTTCTCGTTATATCTTCGACCTTGGTTTTATTTCTTATCCATTCTTATTTTTAACGTTTACTGTTAACGTTATCAAGTTATCACTAAATATACTAATACTTAGTTGATGTATTATCAAAAAATTATTTTGACGAAATGTTTTAAGTCGAACTATTTTTCAATCATGTTTATGTTCTATTAGTAGTTTTTATTATAGAACAACAATTATCCTACAAATGTAGAAACATTCTAGAGAATGTTTCATTGGTAACTATTAAACTTTTTATCATAAGGTTTCAAAAATGAACTATTTGTTTCATTGGTACACATCTTTACTACAAGTACATTAGACTAGTATAAAAAAGGATTGGTATCGGGAACAAATTAAATGCCCATGTTAACTGCTTTGTGTAAATTGAATATATTTCCACACACACAGGGATTGCGACTTAGGCAGTATGTATTGAATATATTTACATTTACATATGACAGGTGCTAGTCTAATATGAAACATTACTGTTATCATTTGCGTGCTTTGTAGGATAGTCAGCAATTTACATTGCATGTATTCTAAAATTGCGATTTTCATGATAAACCTATACCGTTATAAAGAAAAGCTTTTGAGCAGTTTCTTTAATAACTATATGTTAATCCTTAATAAACAAGCTTATAAAAGACTTTCAATTGTCTGTAGCTGTCGTTTTAGAAAGTAATAGTAGTAGTAGTAGTAGTAGTAGTAGAAAGTAGAAAGTTAAGATGCCCGGACAAGAAGATGACGCATTTATTACTGGAACAAAAGAAGACAGGGTTGAAAACAATAGAGGACTTAATGTCCAATGCAATTCAATAATTAATTTCCAACAGGTAGTACGAGATGAATAAGGAATTAAGAGTTTGCTACTAATAACCTGGCATTTAATCTGTGTAGGTTTTGGGATTATTCATGTCCTTAATACATACCTTCATCAGTGGAGTTATAATTGGTTTCGGGTCTGTGTTTATAGCTCAATTGAAGACCAATGCCACTTTTCCGGTTTCCAAAGATGAAGCAAGATGGATTGGTAAGGTTAACTTAAAGTCTGAATTGTTTTATGGGTAATCATATGCAATTGCGTCTTTTCTAGTGTCCATCGTCTTGATACCACTTGCGCCATTTGCACTGCTTAGCGGTTTCCTTCTTCAAAAAATGAGCCGGAAATGCCTGTTAGTCATTGTGACCATATTCGATATATTGGCGTGGCTGACGATTTACTTCAGCACGTCGGTAACAATGATTCTTATAGGACGCGCTGTAACCGGAATGATGCACGTCATGGTCACCACCGCCACTGCGCCATATTTGGGCGAAATATCACATCCGACCATGAGGGGGTTCTCGCTTTCGCTGTACACATTAGGCATAGCACTCGGCACGTTGGTTATCCACTCTCTGGGAGCATTCTTTATGTGGCAAACATGCGCACTGATAGTAGTAATCATTCTCGTCGTGTATTTAGGCTTAATACTGTATCTACCAGAAACATATGCATGGTACCTGCGAAAAGGCGACACTGAGAAAGCAAAGAAAGCTTTCTACTCTTATCGAGACAACAGTGCTCATTCAAAAGCAGAGCTGGATAAAATCATTTCCAAGCAACAAGAGAACCAGGCCGATAACTATACAAGAAAACAGATGTTAAGACTATACTGCAGCAAGTTAATGCTAAAACCGATGGGTATCAGTATCGTGGGCATAGCCACTCTGCATTTATCAGGCAGTAAGGCGATTATGTTCTATTCGATCCGAATTATCAGTCAAGTTATACCTGCGTTAGATCAATACACCTCCACGATCATCGTCGATGTCATTCGCTTCCTGATCACCGGCGTTGGTTGCGTTCTCGTCACGAAATATCGCGTCCGGCCATTGTTTATCATCAGTGGTGTTGGCAGTGCGATCGCACACTTTTGCTTTTCCGGATTTTTCGTCAATGTCGAGGAAAGCAGCTCCGATCAAGTGTTTTCTATCTTGTCGCTGCTGGCGTTGATTGCCTACACGATGTTTTCCTCGATTGGCATTTCGCCTCTCAGTTGGGTGATAGCCGGCGAAATATTTCCTCTCGTTGTTAAGAGTTTTGCATCTGGTCTGTACTCGTGCATTTATTTTCTGTTGTACTTCATTGTTGTGAATATGACGCCACAACTGCTGGATACATTCGGCATTGCTGGTGGCTTCCTATTCTACGGTGGGTGTACGCTGATCAGTACGATAATCATGTATTTCATTCTTCCAGAAACCAAAAATAAGACCTTGAAAGAGATTGAAGACTTGTTTAGGTAATGCGTAAATGTAGAGAATAACAGTAAGTCTCTTCTCGTTTCAATCTTTTGTTGTTTGAAATATTATCAATGTATAGTGTATCTTGAATAAAAAATCGTAAAATAAACAACACATGAAGCGCATTCATTTTCAAAATTTTAGATTGGGATTGGCTAGAATCTATGCTTGGTAGTTCAAAATGTATAATCAATGATCAATGGATCAATCGGTAAATGTTAAATTGACAAAGCATCCATAACATTCCGCCTTCTGCTTGTTAGAAACACAGTAAAAATGTCTGCACTTCCGCAGAATTACTACATTTGCTTTGATTTCCAGAATAACCAACTATATGAAAAGGAATTTCAAAATATTTGCGCACTTGCTGATCATATCGTTTTACTCGACGTGTATTTGTTGACACATTCGGATGTGACAATTGACACAGAATTTACAAATAGCCATTATCAATGCGGCACGGTCTCAAATTTGTAGTGGGTGAGCATTATGCGAATGGTAAATGCACTAGGAAATAAAGCACAGTTGTAATGCGTGAGATTAGCGCAGTGGTAGACTACGTTTCCACAAGACAATGTCTAGTATGAAATCCGACTCGCCATCTCGGAAAAAGACTTGTCAGCCAATTGATCAACCAAACCCACCGGTTTACTTCGAGTATGATTACCATGTGATTGATTCAGTGATCACCTTCCGTCAGGTAAGTGCATCGTTCGAGGTGGTTTTCTGCGGTCGAAATATTTGCAATCAAGCTGTTTCTCTCGAGGTTCTCGGTGCGCTCTTGGGGCTTTTTCACTGCATTTGTGGCGGCTTGCTGTCGGGATTCTCGGCTGTTTTAATGGCGCAGTTTCGGGAAGATCCGTCAGCGTTTCCTATTTCTGAGGAGGAAGCATCATGGATTGGTTGGTACATGTCCATTTGATTCCTTACAATCAAAAACAGCTCTAAGTTAGGAATGAAAATGAAGGTTTTCATCTCGAGATGAAACTTAAATAATCGTTTTAAGTTAATGTTTACATATTAAAAGTTTTTATCAAAGTTTATACTTGTTTCACTTTTGGGGTGCAAAGTAACACAAGATAAAGCCTAGATATTCAGTTAACATTTTGCTTTAAATGTAGAAAGCAATCTTAGTTTTAGAACCATTAGTTACAATTATTTATCGCAAAATTTTGCGTTTTCATAAATTTTTATAGAAAAGAAAACAGAAACCAAAAGAAAATCGGATGCGGCAAAACGAAATTCATTCTTTGGTACGCTGAAATTAGTAAAGCGCAGAAAAAAGTTTTTGGAACACTTTCAAATGTCCGAAATTATTTCAGTATATCGATGCAAATCAATTCAGGAAATATCCTACTTATTACCCGCTTAGCAATCATTTTTAGGATAATTTTCAAAGAAGTTTCAAAAAAAAGAACAAGCAATTGACATTGTCACTAAACGACAGTTGTGCTTCTTCTAACTATGAAAATACTAAATTGATTTAGATGCGAAGGCAAATTACATGATTTGATAAGAAATGTTGTTTCCTGCTGTTAGGAAATTTTTAACTTCGAGCAGTTTTTTATTGTACAATGCAAACTACTTGCAAATCACTTTGTTTGGGTTCCAGCATCAATTGTGGTCATTCCAATGGCACCGTCCTGCCTGGTCGCCGGCTTCCTGATGAACAAGATGCCAAAGCGACTCTTCGCCAGCCTGCTAGCGCTTGTGGAGATCGCCGGCTGGCTGATCATCTACTACAACACCTCGCTGACAGAGATCCTTGTGGGACGGTTGCTGACGGGCGTCGCGAGTGCCGGTGGTGCTCCCATCATCCCACAATTCATCGGCGAGACATCGTCACCACAGCTACGCGGTGTCCTCCTCACCTCCGTGCTGCTCGGCCTCTCACTGGGCCTCCTCGTGATCCACGCACTAGGTGCGCTCTTCGCATGGCGCACATGCGTCGTAGTCACTGTGGGCATCCTCTGCGCGTACCTCTGCCTCGTCCTCTACGTGCGCGAACCGTATGGGTGGCATCTACGCAATCGCAACCCGCAGGAGGCGAGACGTGCCTTCTGCTGGTACCGAGGTGCGGCACCCGCTGCAAAGCAGGAGATCACACGTCTCATCGCGCACCAGCAGGAGAACACCTGCGCCGACTACACTCCGCGTGAGATGGCACGCCTGCTGTTCAGCCGGCTGCTCCTGCAGCCTCTCGCGATCAGCGCGACGCTCATGGTGACTCTTCACGGGTCCGGCAACAAGGCGATCATGTTCTACTCGATCACGATCCTCCGACGCACCCTGCCCACCCTCAACCAGTACGCGTCAACACTGATCGTCGATGTGATGCGGGTGGCGATGACGCTCGTCGGCGCCGCACTCATCCGGCGCTTCCGCGTGCGTCCACTCCTGGTGGCGAGCGGCGTCGGCAGCGCCCTCGCTCACTTCCTCTTCGCGCTCTGCACCCACCTGGTGGACGTGCGAGACGACGACGACAACGGTATGCTTTCGGCAGCGGCTCTGCTCTGCCTCATAGGCTACATTATCTTCTCGTCGCTCGGCATCGCCTCACTGCCGTGGGTCATCTGCGGCGAGATTTTTCCGCTCATCGTCAGGAGCATCGGCTGCGGCTTCAGCACGTTCGCCTATTTCTTCTCCTTCTTCCTCGTGATCAAGTTCACGCCGAGACTGTTTGACTCCGTCGGCCTGGCAGGTGGGTTTCTTTGCTTCGGATGCTTCACACTGCTCGGCACCACGATCTTATTCTTCATAATGCCGGAAACGAAGAACAAGACCCTTAAGGAAATCGAGGAGTTGTTTCGAAAGCGTCCATGAAACTGAAATTATTCTTAGGCTACATTTTGTATTACATCAAATTAAATTCTTTAATATTTTGATTTGAAGTGGATTCTCCTTTGGTCGGACACTCATGGGACCCGCCAAAATTGTCTGGTCGTGGGAGGTGTCCCTTAATTGGAGACAGCATTGCACCGTAATTTAAATTCAATTTTTTTTCAATTTTGATGTTTCAAGAAACCCTATGCAGTGGTAGGCCCCTGGAAAAATATCCGCTCGAGGCGGGTGTTGGAGGTGTCCGTGAAGAGAGATTTCACTGTATATTTATTAATTTAATCTTAAATATAATGGTAACAATTGCTTGCTGATTTATAGTGCCCTTATTTTATTGTTCCATATTATATTAATTTATTGCTTTTATTTCTAAACGTTATTATTGCAAATGACATATTATCCTTGCATGTAATACCACAGAAAATATATTGTATAATCAGAGAGAGAAAGTTATCATAAATAAATATCGTATTTTAGTCCAAGAATGGCGGTCAGCGGAATTCTAAAATAATTTGTATTTTAAAACTTTTGTTTTGAAGAATTTAGAACCAAAGGAGTAGAACTGCAAGCATTCCCATATTTTTAGATTATCCCTGCAGTAGCAGTAGCGTTCAGTAGCTCTGTTGAGATGTTCATTAATTGATTGACACTGCACACACTGAACTATTCACTGTTGTTATTTCAACTCTTATGCGCATCTAATGGTCTACTACTCACCTGAAAGTACAACTAACAATCCCTAGAAGCTTTGGAAATTACTTTAAAAAATGTATCACTGTTTATAATACATGATTTATGTATAATCTGCACCAATTTGCCAAAGGCAACAAATTATTGTATTTGGTGTGCGTAGCGATATCTATAACACATTAATTAAAACACTAATTCAAGCAAAAAAAGAAATAATTGGCAGGAATATTAGTTGTTTTCGAGTATGTAAGTGATTCGAAAGAAGGGGTAAAGAATTGCAATGATTCGTGATCCTCATTGGTGAAACGTTTGTGATTACCAATAACAATTGCACGATCGAAAGCAGCTTCTATCAGGTCTTTTATGCTGTTAATAAATAGTTTTCCCATTCCGCAATATTTGAATAGACTTACCCACGATAGAAGGAAGAGTTGCCTACAGTCAATTACTAATGTACAAGGAAATATACAGATGCAGGACGAAAGCAGAGCCATACACGTCTGGCATTAAACTTAATAGAGTACAAATTGCTTTCGTCCTTGAAATCTTCTCGTCGTTCTTTGATCCGCACCATCCGCACGATCCTCACATCTACTTAACCAGTTCACCAGTATTCCACGTCATTCCACGTAAGACACGCGGATAAATTCTTCAATCGTCGACAGCGGCTATACTACTCGACGACCTAACCCGTCAACAATTTGCCGGTGCGTAACATTCCACATCGCGAGCGCAAGGTGTAACGTTGTACGCTACAAAAAACCGTTAGAACATACAGGTAAGTGTGCATGGAGTCAGTCTAGAATTTAAGTGAAATCAGTCAAATAACGAACGCATTTAATATATTGCTTATATAAATACATGAAAATAAGTGCACACTATGTGCTCTTCTCAGCCGATGTTATCTACTTATACACGTGATGTTATTCAATGAATATGTGCATGTGTTTAGACTATCATTATTCTGTGGTGTAATGCAATGAGTGATGATTCATCACAGACGCAACCACGTATATAAAATGTTTCCTGTTGCTTGTTCTCGTTTCTCTTAGAAAATTAAGCAATTCGTTTAGCTTTTAGTCGTTTTAGCCTATAAATTCTATCAACAAATATTGTTTCAGATAAACTGCATCTGTCACTATGGTTTTCTTTGTAAGTTCACTACAGTATGGAATAACGTTCAGATTCAATTATGAGGTTTTCCTTTTACATTGGCGTAGGTAAACCCAACTGTATATCCACATGCCGGTTTTAACGCACAGGAAGATGGCGACGCATTACGTGCCGCAATGAAGGGATTTGGTACCGACGAGGACACAATCATCGAGATCCTCTGCTCTCGCTCGAATGCGCAGCGCCAGCAGATTGCCAAATACTTTGAAGAGGAACTGGGCCGGGTAAATGCCACGTGACGCCGCTGCAACGCTTCGGGATCAATAGAAAGAAGGCGCGGACGTTGACTAGCCGTATTGATCAAATTTGGCTGGGCGCCAGGAAGTCGCCTCTTGCGCAACAAGCAACACAAATGCGGAATTCTAACCGGGAGATGTTTGCTTCCAGGATTTGATCGACGACCTCAAGGGTGAGCTGGGAGGTAATTTCGAAGATGTCATCGTAGCGCTGGTGCGTGACCCCGACGTGTACCTCTGCAAGGAGTTGAACAACGCCATGGAGGGCATGGGTACAGACGAGCACGTCCTCATCGAGATTCTCTGTTCGCGACCCGATAATGAGATTCGCCAACTGGTGGATGCCTACGAAGAGAGTACTGTGTATTCCGTACATTGGCCACCAGCTGCCTTTCTAGGTCGTTGCTGCTTTCAGAGTACAATCGTCCGCTGGCGGAGCAGCTGTGTGGCGAGGTCACCGGCGAACTGCGACGGTTGATGACCTTCATCGTCACCGGCACGCGTGACTCCGGTGACGACGTCGACGGGACACTTGCCCGTGAGCAGGCGGTGCAGCTCTTCGAGGCTGGGGAGGACCGCTTCGGTACCGAGGAGAGCGTCTTCACGCGCATCCTCGCCAAGGAAAACTTCAACCATCTGAGCCGCGTATTCGAGGAGTACAAGGACGTGTCGGGCAGCACGATCGAGCAGGCGCTGCGTGGTGAGCTCGACGGCGATCTGCTGGAAGCGATGCTCGCCATCGTCGAGTGCGTGCAATGTCCACCGGCGTATTTCGCCAGCCGGCTCTACAAGGCCGTGCACGGCGCCGGCACCGACGACAACACGCTCATTCGCATCATCGTCAGCCGCTCCGAGATCGACCTGGGAAAGATCAAGGAGGAGTTCGAGCGCATGTACGATAAGACGCTGGAGAGCTACATCAAGGTCAGTAGTATATTCTCGCCGATCCTCTTGCACTTGTGTGTTCGTTGTGTGTCGATTTTTCATTACATCTCACCGGTGTCCCTCTGGTTTTCTGTGAAAACACAAAGGACTCCATGTTGGTAAGCATTGGACGGCGCGATTGTTACAAATTGCTTTTGGCTATGGCGATTGCATTATAAACAACTAATCGTTTTCTTTTCAGCAGGGTGAGACTTCGGGTGACTACAAAAAGGCGCTGCTAGCATTGATCAAGTGAATGCGAGGCGTCGTACATGGGGCATTTAATCACTAAACACCATTTTGATAGAATTAAGTTTCACCAGCCTATTGCACATGCGAATATTTTTTTATGTAGAATTTTAAGGAAAAACGTATTGCTAAATATATATCTGTCACTATTTATTTATATAATGTATGTAGTGCATTCTGAATGTTAAATATATAACTTAGTTTGCAATATGTTTTTAATAGATGAATTCTCAACGATGCTTTAAATTTTATTTCGTCGTATACTCTTATTTTATGCTGTAAACCTTATCAACTATCAGTATGCAGAAAAGAGTTCCATTTTTTCTATTTCAAATTAGAACTAGTAGTAGTTTTTTTTTAAATAATTGTAAGTGAGTAAGATGGTCAATTTACCATTTACTTTTCCAGGTTTGTATCAGCTCATTATCGATTCTAATTTTCTGCTATTATTATCTGCCAAATAATTTTCATTGCCTCATTTCACATGTAAATATATTTGAACAATATTCATGTTATCTGCCATATCAGTTTAGCGAGTATGTATAGATAAAACTTTTCTCGATAACGAATTTAAAATAGAATGGTTCTATCGACGGTTCTGTCAAGCATCGATGATATTCATCATGTCGGGCCAAAGTGAAGAACATCATCCTGATGCATGCCGGTAAGGAATAAATTAGTATCACATAGTTTTATCTAATTCGCAGCAGATTTTTGCCTTCGAAAAAGCGAGAATCGAAAGATGAAGTGGTAGTAAACGCATTGCCAAAAATTCAGCCTTTCGACGAGGATTATTATCAAACGGATCACGCAAATCGCGGAGTCGCATTGATTTTCAATCATTCTGCCTTTGATAATGGTGAACTGCAGAAACGCGAAGGCACTGAACTTGATCGCGATCTCGCCATTGAAACCTTCAATAATTTAGGATTTACCACTATTGTTCATAATGACTTGAAGTTAGGAGGTATTGAGGACGCATTGGAGGAAGGTAAGCTTGCTTTTCAGAGTATTTTGATAATCAAATGATCATGAAATGATTATAGTTGCCGAAATGGATCACAAAGACAACGATTGTTTGGTAGTTTTGGTGATGACTCACGGTGATGATGATAAACTCCACGCGCGAGATGAAGTATACAACCATGCAACATTATGGGAACCTTTCGCAGGCGACAAATGTTCGACATTACTTGGTAAACCGAAACTGTTCTTCATACAAGTATGTCGTTTTACTTAATACTTTCTTAAGACTTATGTCGATTAATTAAAGGCTTGTCGAGGCACTGGTACGGATGCAGGTGTAAAATATCGGCTAGAATTTGATGGTTCTCTGAACACTCGACCATTAACGTTAAAAATTCCCAAAATGGCCGACTTTCTGATTATGTATGGGACTCCAGTGGGCAATTATTGCTTCCGAAGCCCTACAACAGGATCGTGGTTTATCCAAACTTTGTGTCGACAGTTGGCAATGAAAGCGAAGGATACTGAGTTGCATGCGATACTCGTCTTGGTCAACCGTGAAATGGCGTTTACTTACATGAGTAACGTACCAAACAATCGAAATTTACATGAAATGACACAAGTTGGGCAGATCGTCAGCTCCCTAACTCGTCTGCTACATTTTAATCGCAAAACGCAACATGTTTGAACGATTTTTCGTACTTTAATGCACGTGTTTCTTCCCGACTGTGTAACAGCACGAAAATAAATGTTTTCACCGGGTGTAAAGTAACATTTCATTGTTCGTATTCAGCATCGTGGATGGCAAAACTACCCAAGATGCTAACGAGCTGAGGCAGTGCAAGGCTCTCTGTCGCGCCGCCCACATCCACATTCGACACTTCTTTGATCCAGCCTTTATAGGGACACACATTGGTGTAGACATCCGGTCTGCCCTTCCCGCATGGAACTCCGAAGGATACGACACCAACTTGACGCACATCGTCGCCAGGTGTCACAAGCGGACCCCCGGAATCACCCTGCAAAGGAAGAGATGAGTTTGTGTCTTCGCGAACATGGCCACTGCCATGTTACCCATCACAATGGGTATCTAATTAAGCAGCTAAATAATTAAAAGTAATTAATTAGTTTTGATCCTAATCTTATAACAATTAACTATATTGTCGGTGGAATCATTCTAATTAGGTGCAAGTATGAAACTAATTTTAATTAATTAGCTAATTCCAACTAATTCCAATTCTATTTAGAGAGGATTTTTTCTACGCCAATTCTATTTCAAATTATTTAGAATATGGTATGTTTCCTTACCATACAAGCCCCTTGGCCACCGTGCGTCAAGGTGCAGATTTGCAGGGGCGAAACGATCATCGGCAACGCCAACTTCAGCAGGCAGGTAGCGGTATCGATGACTTTCAGCGAGGCGACTTGAAGATGATCCGGAATCGGTATACTCTCATTCTTCTCGAATGGGTACTTGGTTAAACCCCAGCCGGAGAGGTCGACGTCATCGCCACTTCGCGGGGTCCGCGTGCAGAGTTGGATTGGCTGCACGCTGTCGCCCATCTTGATCGGTGTCGCGACCTCCACAAGCGCAATGTCGTTGGTGACGGTTGTTTCGAAATATTGCGGATGCGGATGCAACGATGCGACCTTATAGCGCTGACCACCCTTCTTCAGCGACTTGGAACCGGCGACAATCGACATGTTGTCAGGCTTTTGGCTAGAATTCGGAGATGCATGTTAACCTATTTCAACCTATTATTGAAAACGCATTTAACTCTTTTCCATCTTCTTGAGTTGGCCTGCATACGGCTACTGCCTACTGCTTTAACTTAAACCTTTATATGTTGGGCATCTGTCTATGTTGGACACGCATAATGGAACTATGAGTACCTCTCTATGTTGGCCATTGCAGTATTGCAGGCCAGGCAAATACAGTTAGTTTGTGGTATGTTGTTTGCTATCTTTCATTTCATTCTTCAAATTAACTTACCATTTAAAAGCTAGTTAAATTACATTTTTCGTTTGCTAGCATTGTTTAGAGCTCAATATAGACTCCACATTAGTAGAGTGAAGGTTAAAGTTTATTTATGTGCATAACTATCAAT
>JAODFX010193757.1:0-13865 GCA_027580035.1 Dorylogaster longipes | reverse complement strand
TTGTGTCGGACTTATTTTTCTAAATGTTTTTCTCAGACAACAAAACTATCATGGAATTTTGACACATTCATATAAATAAATATTTATTTATATTTTATCTTCTAAAGTAGGTTACTTTTGCTTATTAAACTAAGATTAAGATTTATTGCCAGAAATATCTTTTAGACAAACACAGATTTTGTTTCCTTTTGTGGTTATTTAGCTTCTTCGCATACTTTTTTCTTATTTTTTTGTACATTTGAATTTTGTTTTTCACTTGCTTTAATTTCCTAATTGTTTCGTTTTCAAACAACTAAACTACATATTCAAAATATTGATATGTACATGTATTGATTATTCTCAATAATTCGCAATCTAAACTAGTTTACTGCTTTGTATGTGAGGAGATTTTAAGATTCATCTTTTAGGCAAACACAGATTTGGTTTTGACTTTTACTTTTTTTTTTCTCCTATTACTTTTTTTCTTAATTTTTGTTTGAAGTTTGTTTTTTATTTCTTAAAATTTCTTATTTGCTTCCTTTAAAAAAACATTCATGCATATACAGAATTTTTACACTTGCAGTTGAAGGCAGATTCAACTAAGAATCGTATTCTCATGTAATTTCCCCATTCTTTGTTTTTAGTGATCATTGGCCACTGGCTAATGAAGTTGTAAGTGCGTACGTTCGTTGTCAGCTACTTAATACCACAACACATCCAAAGATATCGTTGTGAACAACAAGATGAACAAGGAAACAAGCGCCTTAACGTCGTGCTCGTGAGAACATGTTCGGATTTGAGTTGTAATTCAATTTTAATTTCCTCATCCGCTTTTCCTAAAAATGCCGAACAATCGCCACATTTTGAGGTTAATTTGAGACAATCTCTTTGTACGCTGGTTAGCTTAAACAAGCGAATACACTATGCATGCAAATGATGCAAATTACATGGTTCGTAATTAATTAATGATCCTATGATGGAAAGGTGACGTACCTCTCATAGAATGGAAGCGAGTGTAGTATAAAAGCATAAATTTGCCAGTCGACGTTTACGGGCATGTAATTTGCACGCCAAACTGTCAAACAATGTAAATGCAACCTTGATTTATGGGTATAAAACGCACTTCTTAAATCTTTCCTCGATTGTTTTCGAGCTCGGAACGAAAACAAGTTTCGACGAAACAGGATCATGCTCGTGCTCTTGCGCAAATGAGAACGATGAAAGTGATTGTTGCTAACATTCCAATGTTGGAAAAGTCAGATGTTGCTATGCACATGCTTTTATTTGCATTATGTTCGTTATTGTATAATAAATCTATCAACAAGACTGTCAACGATATGAAAATATTTTGTCATATCAGATAAATGTCTTCTCTTTGCCTTTATTTGCTTGCTTCTTGTTTCACTTCTTTTGCTTGCTCTTTATTATAACCTAATGTTTTATTTTCAATGGTTGCTTATGTTTATAATCAAAATTAATATGATTATCTTATTGTGCTTTTTATCTTTGTATGCCTTCTTTGAATCGCATTTTTGTTCGTGTGCTTTTCTTTCATTTTCAAGTATGCTCTATTTTCTAAGGGATTTATGATTCATTCCAGAAACAAAGTAATTTTATCAGCATTTTTATTAAATCAATTTTATATACTAATAAATATTCACGGTTACTTCTCTTTTGTTTATTAGTTTGTCTGCATCTTGTTTTATATCAGCTAATGTTTTTTCTTTCTTGTTTATATTCATAATACGTATAATATTGTCATCATATTGTGTCTATCTCCTATCTTTTGGCTTGTTGATTTTTGCATTCTGAAGGTGTTTAATTTCTTTGTTTTTCTACCTTTTTTTTCTTTTTTCCTGTTCGTTTTCTACTTTTTATTTGCAATTTTTTAAAATTTGTATAACATAGACAGTTTAAAAATGTTTTGGCTGTTTCTCAAGATAATTATTATAAATTTAACATATACTATATATTAACTAACATGTTTCCTCTAATTAAGTTAATTAAAAGTTCTTAATTGTGCCAATGCAATTTATTTTATATTATAATCTTCATGATCTAGTTCTCTGCAATTCTCTTTCGTTTATGTGTTATTATTGAGCCGGAATTGGAACAAGAAATTGATTTCACTCCAGATTTCAACTCTACCTGTTAGGATAATTAAAGTGCGTATAAACTGGAAAGAAATCAATTAGGTGCGCAGCTTC
This sequence comes from Dorylogaster longipes, assembly GCA_027580035.1. Classification (NCBI taxonomy): domain Eukaryota; kingdom Metazoa; phylum Arthropoda; class Insecta; order Coleoptera; family Staphylinidae; genus Dorylogaster; species Dorylogaster longipes. Next base: position 11,679 of record JAODFX010193757.1, on the reverse strand, counting down.
CCTACTTTTGATTGACGGCGGCCAACATTTGCGCACGCGCGAGCGCAGGAAGAAAAAACGGCCGAAAAGAAAAGAAACGCAGCGGGTGAAAGTTATCGCAGCGAATTTAAAACATTGACGCTGACGCGCGCCGGTCGCAGCAATAAATGCGTACCTGTTTTCTCCCGACTCTTCTCGCGAACACGCGACGAACGAATGCAACCGAAGGCGATGATGAAGTTGCTGCTGAGAATGGAGACGAACATGACAACGATCCTGCGCATTGTGCAAATAGGAGCATCACAAAAATTCTCCGCGTGAATTATACCCCAACGGCAGCCATAAATCTAGGCACGCGAAAAAATGCAGTTAAGCAATTTGCTCGCTTCGCGTGCTGTATAAATACGAACGAAATTTCAATTTTGCACTCAGCACCAATGGATGTCAATTGTTGGTAAAAATGCACGAACTTTCTTCTACCTTTGCGTGCCTCTTCATCTCATTCTCTCTTTCAATTCCACAACGATTGTTGGTGCTTCATTTGCTAATTAAAAGCAGGATTATACTTCATTGAAAGTGCATTGCACCAAAGATGCTTCCAACCAGTGCATAGTTGGTTGCCTATCGTGCAACTACAATGGCAACAAATAGTTACAATCATGCACGGAATTTTAATGTACAAACATTTTCAACGATGATGAAAAGCACAGCGAGTTATTTGTGTACTGGTGTAAATCAATGGCTTCTTCTTTAAAGCATTTAATAATTACATTATGCATCTGCATCCACATGTGCTTGTATCCTTATCTCCTTTCGAAGTTACGTTGCTTTCACTACTTCTTTGTCTTAATTTAGACTCCATGTTCTTCATTTCATCACTCTTTGCATGTTATTTTATCATATTAACCTGTTTTTGTTTTTTGAAGACTCCACAACAACGTTTTCGTGCTTCTATGTCATGTTTACTCCAGTTTATTTTCTCCTAGTTCAGTTCCTTTCATTTATTTACAGTAATATCATTTACACGGGGTATCTTTCTACTTCTCTGGCTTTTTCATATTTACCTTCTTTATCCTTAGTATTTCTAAAATAACATACTATATGTCACGTTTTCCATCATGTTATATTGTTTTTAGTTTCAGTTTCAACATATTTCGTTCCTCTTTTGTTTTTACCCTGATCCTTGAAGTTATTTTGAAGTAAATTACGTAGCTTTTTCTACTTCTTTGTCTAATTGTTTGCCTATTCCTCAATTAATAACCGGATTATATTTTATCAAAACTACATTATTCAGGAAGTATTTAGCACCTGTGCTAAATTGTGCTTAATTGTCACTCTGGAAATTTCATTGTAACCAGTATCAACAATCATCAACAGCAAGTTATTGGTTTACTGAATTGGAACAAAAAATTCTAAGCATTTAATGATTGCATCGTTCGATGCACATCTGTTTATATCCTTGTCTCCTTATAATTTATGCTGCTTTCTCTACTTGTTTGTCTTATTATAGACTTCATATTTTTCATTTTATCACTGTTGGCCTATTCTTCCACATTATTATCATGTTTTTGCGCGTCGAGAATATTTATAGCAACATTTTTTAATAGGATTTGTACTTTTATGTCATCCGTTTACTCCAATTATTTTCTTATTGTGTTTTTCAACTTTACTTTCCTTTCTCCTTTTTTATTTGCGTCTTTCGTGTTGTTCTTTACTTATTCTATTCCCTAATATGTATCATGAGCCATATTTTACATCTTGGTAAATTACGTTATATTTAGTTTTTACATTTTTATTTTATCTTCACTTGGATCTTTAAAGTAACTCGTCTTAAATTACGTTCGTTGTTCAATTGTCTACATATTTATTTGCTTGCTCCTTTATTATATCTTGTCTTTCAATTCAAAAACGATTATGGTTACATGTATTCCTGATTAATAACAAAATTATACATGATCGAATCTGCATTGTTCCAGAGATACTTGCCACTTGTGCATTGTTGGTTGCCTATCACTCAGCAACAATGGCAAAATATCTTACATCTCAGCATTTTGTCCTTTTCCTCATAATTTATGTCGCTTTTTCTGCTTCTTTATTTAATTGTGAAAGTGAACTTTTCCTGATATTTGCCATCTGTGTGTAGTTGGTTGCCTATCATGCATCTACAACAACAACAAGCAGTTATATTCACTCACGTAATGTCAATGCAACCATTTGCAATGATGATCAAGAGCAATCACATCAAGTGATTTGTATACTGTATTAGATCGAAGGATTCTTCTTCGGAGCATTCAATGATTTCATTGCGAGATGCGCATTAGTGTGCAACAAATGTAAAACGTCAGAATCAATAAATCATAAATCGCGCATGCGTCGTGCGCGCGCATAGCGTGTCCGACGTTCGTAGCCGACTTAAGCCGCGCTCACGTGGAGATGCCAAAGGTTAAGCAATGTTCAGCGATAATTTACGAATCGCTTCGCCACGCTGTCTCGCGCTCCTCGCAATGATTTCAATTTCCCAATCGACGATCTGCGTCATTAACATCTGCGCGTAGTTTAATTTAAATCTGAGCGTCGTGGAAAACTGGAAGAGATTTCACTTTCCGTGCGCGCGATTTCCCAGCGGCGCGCACAGCTTCTAAGAAATATCTCTTCTTTTCCGTGTGTCGACGGTGGCGATGATGTCGTAAAAATGGAAGCAACAACTTCGTTATTGCCTTCAACAACGATTTGTTACAGACGTTTCGTGAATATTTCGTGTCCATTTTATGACGGTTTTATGACTATAAGTATTGACGTAACAGCTATAAAATTTTACATAACATTTCTCCTCTTTTATTGATTTATCTTTTTTATTTCAATAACGTTATTGATATTGTACGTATTTACATAGATTTACACAGTTTACTTTGTTAATCGTTAATTTGTTACTTAAACTAATTTCTCGAACACTTAACGGAAGTTAATCGTTGACGTTAACGTTAAAAACACAGCAAAATTGTCATCTTGATGACAATACAAAGTAATCACTAAAGTGAGGCCGAGCGTTTGATTTCAGTACTTTCAATGCTAATTTCCATGATGTAACAGTAATAAGCTTATGTATGAAAAAATAATTTGAGATTCACACCTGACACCAATAAGCAGCCAACTCTTGAAACAGAAAAAAAAAAGTATTAAAAAGAATAAAGAATACACCATTAGCAGTTAGGTAGCTTTAAAAACAAACTAAAATTAAAAGCAACAACATACAAACCGAGTTAATGTCTAACTTAGCGCATTTATGCGCATAGATCTTCTTAATAAGTTTCAAAATTTTATTCATTTATAATTTCCTATTTTATTTCTAATTCTTATTCTTCTTCAATACTTACTGTTTGTTTACTATAAACTTATATCTTTTACAATTTATTTGCTCAATATTATTTTCTAATATTTGCAATGGAAGACTCTCTTCAATACTTCTTGTTTTCTCTTTTATAAATGCCTCTTTCATCCTTTTTTTTACCCTTTTCTAGTATATGTTATAAGCCCTATTATACATACTTATTCAAGGTCCTTATAATTTAGGTTCTCCACTTTTTTTGCCTGTTTAGACTATATGTTCTTCATCTTATCACTGTTAGCATATTCTACTTTGATTTTTGATTCTCTTTTGTTTTCTGTTATTTCTCTTTTGTTTCTTTTATTTTTGCTGGTTATATTCATACCAGTAGTATGCCCGCACGAATGTACTCGGACCTGTTCGGGTTTTAGTGCGGTGGATTTAGTTAAGTCCGTGTCGGTTGAGCTTGGGACTCCTCTGGAGTCTCATCAGATACTTAACATGTTGTCGGCACCAATCTCGGGATTGATCTGTTGTCTCACTAGCTTATCGAGATGCTACATTTACAGCATTCTGTTGTCCCCGAGCTTGAGCCTGTTCTTGTACACCAGCCTCTGAGATGCTTTATGCTCCTCTTGTTCAAGCCTTCGCAGTTCCTACGCCTCGTTAAGTCTTGCTATTTTCATACCTCAATATTTAATGCATTTTTGAGAGGAATTAGATTTACGCTTTTGCAGAATTTTTGAAAGTTCTATTTCTCATGGGTTTTCTTAAGGTAGTTGTTACCATTCTGATTGACATAAAAATCAACTACTAACCTACTGCCTTGAAAATTCGCATTGCATGTCCTACGTGTGATTCTAATGTGCATACTATATTGTTGTAAAGTTCTACTCAGTAGTTTTTGCGTGATGTAGAAACAAAAACACGTGAACATCCACACAAACTTACATTTACATTTATAATATTAATGGGATATGTTTATAAGCTCACCTTCTTATAATTTATGCTGCTTTCTCTACTTCTTTGTCTTATTTTAGACGTTATGTTCTTCATTTTATCACTGTTAGTTTATTCTACTCCTTTTGATTCTTCTATAATATTACCATGTTTTTGTTTATCGACTCTTTCATTTCGTTTTCGAGTAGTATTTGTGTTTTCTCTATCATTCGTTTGCTTCACATTATTTTCTTCCTTCTCATCTCTTGAAATATCATTAACACACTTAACAAACTTTTCTTGCTTTCTTTTTATAATTGCTTTTACATATTCATGCCCTTGATCTTTCTTATGAGCTCAGAAATTATATTCCCTTTTTACCTTCTTTGTCTAATTGTCTACTAACCTATTGAATGCTGGTTGATTATTTCCCCAGCCAATTCTCACCTTTTTCTTCCTCGACTACTTCAGAACGCTTTCGAGTAGTATTCGTGCATTCGGAAGAGGCGTGAGGATTCGCAGTCGTATCTATCATTATCGATTTCCAACGATCGAATCGCACATAATAACGTTAATGGTGTAATGGGCGCATGCGCGACGTGCTTATCATCAATCCGGCGTTGCGCGTGCGTTTCGCGATGTTTCGCCCACTGGGCCCGCCGCGAACTTATGAAAGTTCGATGTCAAAAGCGACGCCGACGATTCAGCGCCGATTAATTAGTATTGATTTGTGTCGAACACCTCGAAAGTTTGCGCAATTAACGCCGCGCATCGAAGATTAATCATTCGCATCGCGACGGGGTGCGGAGAAGTAAGGTTAAGCGACGAACAGGCAAACCAATCAGGTCTAGGTTATATGCGCTCCTGCTGCTGGTGGCGATCGATGATTGGCGATTTCGCACTTGCGCACGCGCATGCCGCTCAGCATGTAGCATGTGAAGAAGTGCAGTGAAGCTCAAGTCGCAAAATGTGAGTAGCTTTCACTCTTCGCACCGGTCACGAGAATTCATTTTTGTTCATCGCATTGCTGCGCATTGTGTGCATCGCGCTTATTTTCTTATCCGTTCACGTTCAATAGCTTCTTCATCGCGATAACTGTAATTTTAACATTTTTTACTCCACAAACTCGACCAGCAACTCGACTCAGTAGTTAAATCATATGTGTCTTAAGAGAAATCGTTAAGAGGCGGTATCGGTTTTTTAAATCTTTGATCTGCGAAAGTCATAAATCAATGCAATCTTATTAAAATCAGAATAAAAGTATTTGTACTTACATATTAATAAACATGATGAGGTCATATTTTGTTATTGGTAATCAAGAAACCTAATAATTATCATTCCTGTATTTTTATTTTTTATTATAGTGTCTGAAACCTACTGTTCTCATTATCTTCTTTTTCCATACATTTACATATATCTTTTTTGAGTTTTTACTTCGTTATTTATTGTTTTACTTGTTTTCTTTATTTAAGTATTTTCCGCACAACGATATATATTTTAACATCTTTATGTTTCCACCTTTTTGTTTTTTAAGCATCATTAGAGATTTAAATCTAGGTATGAAGTGTTTATTTGGAACATATTTGCTCTAAAGAAAGATATGAAAAGACAAGAAAAGAAAAAATAATCAAATGAAGATAAAACTAGAAATGTGGCATTTCTTTATGTAAAATAATATAGGTGTTGTTTATTTTAAAATATTCTTTGCCATTTTCATTCATTTTCGAAGAGTATTGTAATTATTGTTATTTTTTACTAAGTTTTCATAAAAATGATTTCCATTATTATAATCATTATCATATTTTTTCTGCATCATGTTTTTCGCTATTTAATTATTTCTTCTTATTCCATATCATCTGTAGCGTCATTTATGCGATATCATAAAATCAACTAACACTACAAGAATAAGCACATGATTTCTGTTTCAAGTATCTTTTTCATAAAATGTATAATCCTTGTCCTCTTCCGTTCGATTTACATTTTTGTCTAATGGCTTTTCTCTTTTTGCTTCCAGGTACTCTTGATAATTTCAACTATACTATTAGGAAATTTCGTCATCGCGAAGAATGACATCGAGAACGAAATATCGGAATCGTTTGTGAGCACAACTTCGAGAAGTTTGGATTCAATAAATCTACGCAAAGCATTACTGCGAGCACTAACCGAACTGGAGAACGAGGAGATCCAAAAAGACGACGACGACCTCTCTTCGAAAACGATCTTCTTCTCCACTACGGCGAAAGGACCGAACAGAATCATTGAGAAAGCATCAGCCACAGCCATTTCGATTCTCGCCAATGCAAACACGGAAGAATCGTCCACAACGGAAGCACACGAGGAGGAGGAGGACAGCGATGGCGTCACGCAGAAACCGATCGTAATCATACAGAAATCCGAGGGTATTCAACACCGGCCGATCATCTCCGTGCTCAACGAGGAAGCAAACACAAACGAAGCGCTGAGTTTGAGCGCATCCAGTTCGTTCATGGACGCCGATCGGACACAAAACAAGAAGAACGAGTTCACCAGGAGCTCCCCAGGTCCACTCAACAGCCTCAACCCCAACGCGGTGACCGTCAACGACAAGTCCTTCACGCCCGGCGTAAAGTCGGTGACGATCACGCCGAAGTACGACTCCTCGACGACGACGACATCGAAGCCCACCTCGACGACGCCGGAAAACGAGGCCAAGGTCGAGGACGTGCAGTTCTTCTCCGCGCCGTTAGTGGCGGCCTTCACCGTGCACCAGGACGAACGCGGACTGCCCAACAAGGTCGAGCCGATCTTCAAGCAGGAGGGCCAGAGCTCCGTCAGCGTCTCGGAAGTCGCCGACAAGGAACACGAAGAGGTACTTCGACAGGAGGAGCTTAAGCTGGCAGAGTACCGCCGGCAGCTGGAGGCCATCGCGAAGCAGAAATCGCTCGAGCTACAGCTGAAGACGCTGCAGGAGCAGCAGAAACAGCAGCAGGAGTTCCTCATTCGACAGCAGCGCATTATCCACGATCAGCAGCTCCAGCATCAGCGTTTGCTCGACGAGCAGGCGAGGTTGCAGCAGAACGAGCGACCTTTCGTTCCTCTTCTCTCCCAGTCTATCAGCACGACGCACAAACCCGTTTTCTTCACCACCACGGAGGGTTTCACCGTTTTTCAGAACGTTCCATCCTCCACCCCGATTCCCCTTGGCATCAACGTGATCAGTCAGAGTCTACCCTCACCCTTACCACCTAAGTTCTTCCAGGAATTACCGTTAACTACCCCAACTCCCTTATTTAACCCGAATTTGAACCAGAACCTAAACAGGTTCACGGGTCATAGTTTCAAGAACACATTTACTGGAAATTTCAACAATCTAAACGGCGTTAGTGCGAACGGGAAGTTCCAGAGCAAACTGCCGAATACTTTGGTGTCTCTTCAAACGTCCTTGTCACTCTCTCCCGATGATCTTCACGCAGGAAAGCTCCCACTGAATGCACAAATTCTTCCCGTCCGCAACGCAATTGATTTTCACCAATCACCAAACCCAAATACAAACTTCAACTTCCACCCGACCCTGGGCGAACAACTGCGGGTGTTTCCCTTTCACACATCTAACGCGAACTCAGTTCAGAACTTCAACACGTCCCCGGTTCGGCACAGTACCCGGGTTTTTAGGCAAGAGGCCGGTGCTGGTAACTTTGGACTGAATCAACACTTCAGTCCTCATCCGAGTTTCAGCATCCAACAATCGCTGGAACCACCTGCTTTCCAGCGCTCCAACGTTGAGCAATTCCCCTCCCACCACACCAAGCAGGTCTACCAACCACAGAACGCCAACCAGCAACTGAACACGCTTCTGTACCACTCCGGCATCACGCGGAATATTCGGCAACCGGACGATCTACACATCGTCTCCAAGATTCTCTCCTTCAACCTGGGCAGAGACAATCTGTACGCCCCGTCGAGAGTCAACGAGCAGCGCGTGAAGCATTGAAGCAGCGCCGCCATTTTCTTTTCAGCAAGATGTCCGCGGGGAAGAATAACCATATGAAAAATGAGTCATAGTCATAAATATTTAAATGTAGGTTTATTGTTAGTCTTTAACTTCTACATCAACATGCTATGCAAGAGTGCGATTTTCAAAGATCTTCGTTTTGGTTTTGCTTGAATTTCCTGCCTGCGAAAATACTGTGTGCCACATTCCGCAATCATTTTATTTATTGATCGAAGAGGAAAATCACCTTTTCGCACCGAATTAAATTGATTCTAATCATGAAAAGAAAAATGTTATTGGTAATGCAAGTACAATCATAGAAATAGTCTGCATTTACATTAATTAGGTTTGAATAGGCTATGTTATCTGTGTAAGGACTGAACACTGTTACCAACTATTGTTTCGTAAATATATAAGCTCAATATACGTTGAATTTAATATGCAACTGATTAATCAGGATGTTGTGAGATAATTACTGCTTATTAAAGTTATATAAAATTGAGAACAATATTTATTATTGAGAAAATTTACAAACTGATGCTCGAAGCGACATCTGTGGTACAAAAACTGTAGCATTTTCATTAAAAATCGTCATAATTACATAAAACTAATTGTATATCTTTATACTAGACCGAGTCTTATGATCTTGGAACCATTTGCAGATAGTAATCCGGTAAAGTTATCGTAATTCCGTTGATAAACTTTGTCAAATTTGGTCGTTTATGGCCAGATGGAACAACCATCGAGAAGTTTTGCAGGATGCCAGCAAGAAAGATAAACATTGTGTTGCGGCCAAATGTTTCACCAGCACATAACCTTTTGCCTGTGAAACGAAAACAACGCTCAATCACGAGTCGACTATCAGCGACAGCGAGCCAGTAGAACGGGAACAAATGATAAAGAGTTATTCAACTCAAGCAAGTAAAATCACTCGTTTCTTGCAACATACTAACCAGCTCCAAAGGCAAGGGTCATGTCCTTCTTAAGCAATGCACCGTTGTCGTCAAGGAAGCGGGATGGATCGAAGACTTCTGGATTTTGCCAGATGGTCGGATCATTGTGTGTGCCCCAGAGGTTCGGCAGGATCACCGTGTCTTTCGGGATGAAGTAACCACCTAGGTAGGTGTCCTCCATGCAGCGCCGAGTGATGCACATGGGAACAAGGGCATCTTTGCGAAGACCTTCGCGTAACAGTGCTTCCGTGTACGGCATGCTGAGGAGCAGAGACCACAAATCGTTAATCCCCTCTCGCATGCGTAATGGCGAGAAGAAAGCATACTCTTTACGGTCGTCCAACGTTGGCAAACGTGCTCTGCCTACGACGCGATCGATTTCTTCTTGCACTTTCACCTGAATATCTGGTTGGCACAGGAGGTACGCAAAAATGATGCTCAGCGTGTGGCCTATGCCCACGGGCGCTGGGAAAGTGTAGTCGGCGATGGTGTAAATCATCTGCTCCTCTACAAGCCAACATCACCTGCTGTGAGATCACTTCAAAGTATCGTTTAAAGATTACCTGTGAATGAGGTGTCGGCCTGCTGGTGGTCTTTTAAGTACTTCATTTCGTTCAAGTAAACGTCAATAAAATTGTCGACGACGTCTTCCTGATGCACCAATTTTCGTTCCTCGATGATTTTCTAAGAACATCATTAACATGTCCGTCTATGTCGGGAGCAACTGAGGATGTCCTTACCTTTGCAAATCGAGTGATAACCGCACTATCTCTAAAACTCGACGTCCAGCCGAAATACTTGGGTGCAAAGAATCGTAGCCAGGGTGTGATGCAGATGGAGTTCCCAGTACTGTCAATGCATTTAAGAAATTCGGTGGCCGCACGTCCCACATCCCGTAATTCCCGGTGATTGTCATAATGCTGGCTGGAGAGTGTATGATGAATGCAATTAACCGCCGGGGCGAAAAGCGTGTCGGGCATCTTTACAACTCCCGTCTTTGTGCAGATATCCTACAAGCATTAAACGAGTATTTAAAGTAATGCCTGCTCCTACTGAAGAAGACTCACCGCGTCGGTTGGCTTGGGTTTGCTGGTGAAGAAGTCGATCAATCCGCGCACCTCGTCAGCAGCGGTTTGCTCCATGGCTTCGTGTCGTCGTCCAAAACCATAATCACGCATAAAACGCAGCGAAAACCATCTTTGATCCTTCCAAGCCGAGCCAGCCGTGAAGAAGATACCTGGAAGAAGTCTCACTAAACGTTGGGAACTTTCCTACCACCGCTTCCAGTTTCCTACCAACGTATTTTCCACGTCCGCGATTTTCCACAATGATGTTCTTCGCCCTACCGGAAAACTCGTCCCTCCATAGAATCTCCTTCAGCAGCTCGTAGTCATGCGTCGTCACCACTGGCGTATCGCCCAAATAGAAGCCCAACAGTTTCGTGTGGTACTTCTTCGTTAGCTTCACCAAGCCAACGTGTGGGTAGAAAAAGTTCTCCTTCATAACCGTCCAATAACCGAGCCATAGTGGTAATTTCGGAGGTCCTAAAACGTACAAAAACGCAATGAACATGCACTTGCTTGGGGTTATATTGCGTTTACCTGGTGGGAAATCAGCAGGTTTTTTTGCAAAGTCTCGAAGGAGCAGGACGATGATAAGCGCAACGACAGTGGCGAAGAGGATCGGCACGGCAAACATCTTCGACCGAACAGCACTACGCGACGAGTGATAGCAGAGATGACTTTCGTTGCTTTATATCTTCATATCGTGGCCTGCCAGACGCACTGTGAAGTCTTATCGTGTCGTTCGCTTTCACAATAGTCGGATCGAGGAGAACTCAAATGTTATTACTCATACGCATGCTGACCTATATCAATGGATCGCAATTTTCAAATTGATCGCCAAAGCAAACACAAAACGTTCTCGACCTACTGAAAATTAGGACACCAGGGTACACAACGGCGACAACAAAGTTATCGTTTGCAAAATATGCTTGAGGCCGAAACGAGTTCCTTTCTTATACGGTCACGGTCATTGCCACGAAAATCGATAAATAAGATCTTGTTTGTCGATTGATTTCTGAAGTCTCAAGGTCTATAACTCTAAAGTATGTATATTTAGAAAGTATTTGCTGTGTGTTTCATATGCATTGCATATTTGGTGTTCAATGCTCTGTTCAGCAGTGGCGTTTTACAACTAAATATTTATATCATTACTTTCGTTGTGTTTGCCTGCTATCATGCCTATTTTTATTCAGTTCATTCAACTGAGTTAGGTATAAAAGTAGGAATGAAACCGAAAGACACTGTGTGATAGTCAGCAATTTGGGATGCTCACGTTCTTTACAGTTGCGAGACTAATATTTGTGATTTAAATGTTATTAATGAGGAGGACTCTAGCCATTGATTAAAACGACCTCATAATTTTTATACTGCAATTACTAAATAATAATAACTATTTAGAACCATTTGAGCCAAACTTGTCTTAGACAAGTGCTGCTTTTTTTTAAAGCA
>JAODFX010193646.1:0-15868 GCA_027580035.1 Dorylogaster longipes | reverse complement strand
GGGGGGGCAGAGTGAATAAGAAAATAATATTTAAAGCAAATACTGAACGATCGATAAACTATTGCTATTCAGTTCCAAATGCCGAAAGAAAGGAACGCTGCACGAGACCCTAAACAAGTATCCATTCTAGACAGATGTCCTCTATAGAGAGTTAATAAACCATATTGAATATATATGATTTATATTTATTCTTAACCCTTTTCTACCCACTTAGAGTGGAGTTTTGAACTAAACTGTGATGTAACACTAACGGGACGTGAGGGGCATCCGTAAAGGTAGATTTCACTGTACATTGACTCCGGTTTAATTTGTAACCTTAATATAATATGCACAATGCTACAAAAGCAATTTTCATAGTTTTGAATGGAACAATATTTTGGAAAACTTCAAAGCATTTCGATATCAATCTATGACGTATATTAAAGATATATCACGGGATAAATCTTACTGAAGATTTTCGAATGATTTTCACGCGAAGGGCTCTGTGCATTTTCTGAACGGTTTTGTCAAACCAAACTGGGCATTGGCACCACTGTGCGCCGCCGCCGCTGATGCTGATGATGAGTCGGTCGCTTCCAGCGGCCATCCGCGGCTGGGCCGACGCGATTGGCGAGCCTAGGCGGCGGCGGCGGCGGCGTAATGGAAATCAGAGCGAACGCGGCGACGTGCGTGGCGATGTTACAGTTTGTGCACGTGGGCAGCGGCTGATCAAAGTCACGGTGCGCCCGAACGCCAACGCACGCGCATGCCGCACTCCGTATTTGCTTGCAGGGGCCCCGGCGACGGATTATTGTCGTGGCCGCCGCCGCCGCCGCCAGCGCCATCACAGCACGCGGCGGCGGCGGCGGCGGCCGCGTGCGCGATGCGATGATCATCAAATAATAAAAACGACAATCACGCGAGGTGCGCACCGCGGTGCGCCAGCACGAGCGTGTTATTACGGCGAACGCGTCGGCCCCGCAAGCCTCCGGGCGCGTGCCTGCTATCTGCTACCGTGGCCCCTCTTGCCTCTCCGAGCGTAACGAAAAAACGCGCCTCCGTCGGCATGCATGTAATTATTAGCATGTATAGCAACCAAACCGAGCGCACCTTTTGCCTGCCCAGGGTGGCCAGGTGTGCATCCGACGCCCGACCTGCAGAGTTCATTTACGTTTCCAAGCCACGTGATCTGAGTGATGGACATGAAGACTAAATCTATCCCCATCCCAGAGTCGTAGCTAGAACCAAATTTAAATTAGGGCATTGCCCCTCCATGCCCACCCATAGCTACGGCCCTGCCCCATCCCCAACCAATTTCTGTCAATTTTTCCTCATTCCCACCGAAGGAATTTTACCGTCTTCAGGGATTTCCCGTGAAGAAAAACACCGTTACCGTGATATTTTCCCGTATTTACCGTTACCGCGTTCATCTCTACTAGCAAGAGGCTTACACTGCTGCCTAGCCTAGGTTCAAGCCCTGGTTGGGGCTTTAGTAAGAATCCTGGACCGGGTCACTGCCCCGAGTCTTTCAGAGGAATCTCGGACTTTCCTACTCCCACTGCACCCCAACTCAATCTCTATACAACAGTGCTATCCACACCCAGAGGCACTGTGGAGATGTGGATGGAATGAGGAAATGGACAATATAAATGACCGCAGGTCAGAGCATCCCCAGCGGGAGGAAAGGAGGGTGCACATTCTGAGTTCACATAAATAAAAACTTATATTTATGTTGCTACTACTGTTTACTGATGGTTGGCTTGTCGTCTGCTTTGAGGAACTCCAGATAGCCCTGAAGAGCACCAAATTAACTAATCGTGTTTTTTGGAAATCTGTTAGCTACACTGAAACTTATCGCTATATCTCTGCACTCGCCTTCTAACACCTCGAAATTTTTCGAGTAGTTAAGTTAGCTGTAAACCATAGCATTTGGTTAGCGCGCCGTTTGGTTAAAGGTTATTCTTTTCATGCTGGTGCAGGGTACTTATAAGAAATAAAGTTACGCATCAGATGATATAACGAAAAAGTTTAAACGAAAACAGCTAATGACTACCAACTGCTACAAATAAATTTCCTACAAGTTGTTTCCCAACACATTGATCACGTGGTTTACATGTTTTTCTGAAGACTCATTACGAACGTAGACAATCAATGCAGATTACGCATGTTTGGCGTATTACAAAGCGTCGCAATGTAATCTCCGCGATATTTTTGTCGACTGTTACGTCGAATTGATTGTTGCATTTCAATGGTCTGCATTCTTCTCTTATGCCTTATCGCAACGGTACAAAACTAATTGAACACGTTCTTCCTTATGGATGTGTTTTGTGTAAGACCTATTTTGAAGAAAACGATATCGCCGGGCGAAATTGCTAACAATACAAATAGGCAGAGTTTCCACACGGCTGTATTTCTATATGATACCGTCTGCTACAGATATGAATATTTACCAGTCATTAACAAGCAAATACGGGATTTGTTTCGCAATTTGTACAAAAATTGTGTTCTTTTTATGACGATGATGTGGTAAAAAAAATGTATAGACTTAAAAGGTTTTTGAACTATGTGAAACGACTATCGCGGTGTTATCAACGTTTGTTGTCGCGCATTCGTGATTGTGAGTGTATGCGTCGCTTTTCGGCAGAATGACAAACACGAAAAGCACGAAAAGGTACATTGGAACGAATTGCGCAGCGTCCAGAGTCCAGAAGCGATCGGTCACCTGGTAACCCTGTCTGCACCGCAGTGCGCCGCCCGATTCTTTTTTGCCTTTTTCTTTAATTATAGTCTCGAGATGCGGACTCGCGAGGAGGAACTGCGCGCATTGTTTTTGAAATTGTTTCAACGAGCGAGGCGCGCGCGCACGAGCGCTCGAGAGCAAAGCACTTGCTTCCTTTATAAAGGCGTCTCGCGCACGGCGCACGCGCATTTCAATGAACGCGCGCCGCACGTGCATAAAATCGTAATTAAGTTTATAATTTCGTTTTGCCGTGCGATTATGCGCTGATGCGGCGCGCAAACGCATATTTCGCGAGACGAATCGCGAACAAACATGCATGCCGCGCCGCAGCACGTGTCGCAACTGTGTGTGCTGGCGCTTCTTCGCGTTCAGCGTGCAGGAACATTAATTAGTGACGAGTTGGATTGTAATCGGCCAGCGCTGCAGGAGCAGCCACATGCATGACGATTGACTGGTTCTATGGCTAGATAAGAGCGGCATGCACTAACGTCTCCATGAAACATGTGTGTGGAACAATCGAAATACTATGGCCATCGCGGCGGCGCTAATGAAGTAGAGCCGGCCATGCGCTGGCAACAGCTGCGAACAATGGGAGCACGAATCTTTCGCTGGTGGAACTCACCTGTATGTACTCGGCGCAGATGTCGATGCTGCCGACGAAGGCGCACACGTCCTCAACGCCCCAGCTGCTAATGTCCTCTGCGGGTGCGTGTTGGTGGTGGCCGTTGGCCGCAGCCGCCGCCGCCGCCGCTGACGAGGGTCGTGGCGGTGGCGGTGGCGCCGGCGGCGGCGGCGGTAGCGACGGCGGTTTCGGGCTCTCCGACTGCGAGCGCTTCGGCACGGGGGTCTTGAGGCGTGCGCGTTTAGCTGGCGGCGGTGCCGCCGCCGCCGCCGCCGCCGATGAGAGGTCCAGTGGGGAGGCGCTCTCGTTGCGCTTGACGGCCTTCAGCAGCGTGTGCAGCTCGGCCTCCTTGGCGGTGCGCACCATCGCGAGCAGCGTCTGCGTCGAGGACATGTCCAGGAGCGGCGGGAACATCGTGCTCGCCGCGAACGGATGCAGCAACATCGACGACGTCAGCTCCTTGCTCTTCGCCATCTCCTCCTTCACGTTCTGCACGACGGCGGGGTGCAGCAGCGGGAAGTTCGTCTTGAAGCGGACGTCCAGCCCCGGGGGGAAGCCATTCCGCGCGAAGTACCTGCAAAAGGCGATGGTGGGGCGCGTCGCGGCGCGTCAGCGAAACCGGTTCCTTTTTTGACAGCCGGGGCCGCAGTGCGCGAACCAGTGCTACACCACCTAGAGACCAAACGCTACTGCGCCGAAATTGCACGCAGGCTTGGCTTTGCTGTCTAGGTCGCGAATGAAACTTACTCGTTGGGGCTTGCATTCTGGTACTTCGCGGCGAGGCTGCGCATGAAGTCGCTGTAGTTCCGCCCGGTCAGCTGCAGCATGGAGTTCTCCGCCGGTGGCGTGTTCGGATGCGACGCGGACGACGGCGTCACCGAGCGCGACGAGGTGTCCGTCGTGCCCGGACTCAGGCGCTCGTTCTTCACATTGTTATTGTTGTTATTGTTGGTGCTGATGTTATTATTGTTGTTGATGGTCGCTTGGTGGTAGTCAGCCGTTGCGACAGCGCGCTCTCGTCGGCGCTGCTTCGAAAGCGGAGTGCTCGTGGCGTGCTCCACGTCGCCGGGCGGCTCCCGCGTGATGCTCGTATCGCCTGCAACGAGACGACACACTGAATTGGTCGTTGGGTGTGAGAATCATGTCCACCTGTCGCGCGCCGTCTGCGACAAATTCGTTCTCCCTGCGCTCGTTTCGGTGCCTCATTTGCATGCCCGGCCCGGCCGCACGACGCGCACAACTCGACAAATATGAAGACATAAATTCCGACGCATTTTGAATCGATTCGATTTCTTCATTACGAGCGCACCGCCGCCGTCGCGCTGCAGAACCAAACGAAGGTGGCATGCATCCTCGTCCGCGAACCGTTCCGAACTGTATAAAATTACATATTTTACGGCTCCACTGGCCACATCGAACGGTATTACGGTTAAAACGACCTCAAATCAAAGCGTTCGCCGGCCACTGCACAAAGTGCACCCATGCATATTGAAGCAGCCTGGTATAGGTAATCATAGTGGCTTCCTTTTTTTTTCTTGCGCCGAAATGCCGCGACTTGGCTCGCTTCCTTTCGCGGAACGCCGATTGCGAATCACTGCTTGGGGCGATTAACACTCGAATGCGCGAAGAGATTGGCGCTGGCGTGCGTGCATGCGTTGGTCGTTCGGCTGGAACGATCGCATAAGGTGTAGGAAGTTCGAATGTCATCATTGTCAACGTGGCTTGTGAGCGTTGGCTTGAATGGGTGTAGAGGCAGGCGAGCGCGCTGGAATACGAAAATAGGAAACGCCGGCGGAATACTTTATTGCGCGAGGCCTGCCCTTCATTGAACATATTTCTATGCGTGTGCAAGAAGAGCCCACGGGCGGCCGGCCAATCACGCTTGATGCTTGTGTTGTATTCACAGGCGACGACGGCGCTCTCATCAGTATGCGTTGGCGATCGTCGAACGTTCAATTTTCAACGGGCGACCGACGGCGGCAGCTGCAGCGAGCGCCGAAGTGGAGTGAAAATACGCGCACAGAGAGAGATTCATCATGATGCACGTGCTGCCGCGAGTGAGTGAAACGTGCGCGCGCCGCCGCCGCCGCCACCGCCGCCACCACCGATGATGATGCCCAACCTGCGTAACCTTCGCCAGTGCGGCGATACGTGCTGTGTTTGCCGTCGATCTTAACGGTGCTGACATATGGCAAGCGAATTACATGCGCCTTTGTATTTTTGTTGCGCGCAGCGCGCATTCAATACACGCGTCCGCGGCGATCGCTTGCAGGTGCGAAAGCTTGCTCGATCGCTTGCCTGCCTACCCGCCGGTCTCTCGCCGAATTATACCCGCAGCAACAATAACAATAACAACAACACTGCACGCACTTCGGGGAATTGCTTGACCTTTACCGCCGCGGACGGGTGCGTGCAAATGCTCGCCTCGGCTGGAAATTCCGAGAAGAGGGTAATCGCCGGTGCAGCTACCTGCATTTGGGGCGCAAGTGCGCACGAACAAACCTGAATAGCACCACGCCGGCCATACGACTGGACTCTCCGTGTCCATGATGCGCGTTAAACAAACGCGCAAGTCGATCGCGACGGTGATGATTCACATCGTTCGCGTGAACTGTTGTTGGTGGCCGTCGTCGCCGGAGCGCGCACGCGCGTGCGCCACGTTGTTTTTCGGTCGGAGGTGGTGGTGGCGGCGGCGACGGCGGCGGCGGCGGCCGACACAGGTGCAAAGTGTTTCGTCGTCGTCGTCGTCGTCGTCGTGGTCGTCGCAAGCGCACGCACAGCACAGCGCACAGCACACAGCACCGCACGCAACAACAACAGGTGATCGACGAGAGCGGCGCGCACTCGGGCGAGGAGAGCGCAGCGCGCGCACGCCAGCGGCCGCCGAGAACATGTGCCGCCGCCGTGCGCGCTTTGACACTCGCACCACATGCGCGCCCGCCCGGCGCCCCCCGCACACCACAATTGCCACCACGCCGCCGTCGCCGCCGCCGTCGCTGCCGCCGCCCTCCACCGCTCCACGGTAGCTGAAGGAGCCGCGCCGCACCGCGCTGCGGCAGCCGATCGCCGACCGGCCTCGACCGACCGACGGACGGACGCTGCCGTACGCTGCCAACCGACCGACCGACCAACCAACCAACCAACCAACGAACCAAACCAACGCAATCCAATCCAAACCCAACTTCCGATTGCTCCTATAACTTATGTTCCATTTAACTGAGGAACTCATCAACTGAAGCCATCTGGCATCTGGCAACAATGTCTGAGCAAATTTTGAGCCATCCTTCAGGCACACACAAAATTGTGCAATGCATGGTCAAAGCTATTAATTGCACGCGACGTCTCTCCTTAATTTAGTACTCAATTCCTCAGTTCTTAAGTTTACAAGTTTTATTTTCCCAGATAGTGTTGCCAGTTGGCATCTGAGGAAATCCCTCAGTTGGTCAGTTCCTCAGTTTAATGCCACTACAGTCGACTGAAAAAACCGCCACTTTAACATGCGCGCTTATGAAAAAATTGCAAAAATTAGATTTAAAAAGTGACCTATTGTATAGTATCCATATATATTATATGTTAAAAAGATTCAAAATTTAACAAGTTATGTTTCAACATTAAATTATTTCTGGTATTCCTTCGGGGGTGCCCCCTCCACACTCTTCCCCGGAGTAGACTTTCGGGCCCCACAGGATATTTGGAACTGAATAGCAATACACATTCAATACTTCTGCTCAAGGTTAAAGAACGCGTTAACTAAGGAGCCGAGTTCGGGTGCAAAACGAATCATTCTTTCTTCGAATTCTAGAATGCGTCCATTGTCTTGATGTGTTGGATGATCAAAGAAAAGTTCCGACCGACGACAGGAATCAAGAGTATTGCGTTGCTCATTGGAGGTGCAGAAATATTTATACAAATGCCAAACATGCTACTAGTAACGAGTTGTAACGAGCAAGAGAACTGTATATTTATTTTGTTTTTTCAATATGTATATCAATATATAATTGCAAAGCATCTGGCTGATTGGCTGCAACATTTAGCTTGTAAACCTATCACTCTGAGAACAACTTAGGTACGTGTGAGATAATAATTGACATGCTAGCTCAAGACAAAGCTCAATTGCAAATAATTGGCATTGCAAATCGCAGTAGAAACTAAAGGTTTTGCAAACACCGAAATCTTGATCGAAAATTCGACATGATTCGATTCGATTTTAATACCGCTACGTGCTTTTTTGCTATTTAATTTTTTTTCCTGTGCGATATTAAAAAATCGAAAATATCACCGATAGCGATATATTGGGAAACCCGCTGTTGTATCGCCGATATATCGGTATCGGATGCATCCCTAGTATTTTTAAACCGAAACAAAACTTGATCCATGTACTCATTGTCAGTACAAAAGTAATTCTAGCTAGCACCCACCGGTGGCAAACATTGCACGCCCCTCCAAAACCGGAAGCGCCTGCTGCGAATTGTGCGCGTCGTGGTTTTGAGCCGTCGCGAAATTTGAATGAGCGAGGCGAGGCAAGCGGGCGCGCATCGTGCCGTATGAATGAAGTTGTCCTCGTCTTTGTTTCAGCCGCGTGCCGATGCGCGTCCAGAACGAGAGACAGCGATAATTGGCACGGTAGCGATGTGTACGAGCGAGCAATCAAAGCCGCGGCGCGCACATTGTCTCTCACTGGGCGGCGTAGGAGTCGGCTGGCGGTGGTGGCGGTAGAGTAGGAGGATGAGGTAGAGGAGGAAGACGAGGAGGAGGAAGAGGAGGAGGAGGAGGAGGTTGAAGTCGAGAACAATCGCCGCCGCCGCCGTCGCCGCCGTTGCAAACCGCGGCGCTCCTCCTCGCCCACTCTGCTCGCGCAAAGTGAAGCCCGCTACGCAGTATTTACCAATTTTTGCACCAAAAATTTCCTTGTGAGCATTGTCCGTTTTGGCGCTGCGGTTCGGACGCATTCCAACGAACAATGCGCTCAAACACGCCAGTTACGTGTTGATGAACGTCTCGAATTTCATTTTTGCCAACGCTGCAGTCGTTAATCGTTTGTTGATACAAACGTTCGTCTGCAGGATGTTCCACGACGACTGCTTTCAGCAGCGATTGAATAGCAGCTCGCGACCCACGCGATTCAAAGAGGTGTTTGAGGGACGTATGTTTTACTTACAATTTGCTTCGTCAATTGGTTATTACTTCGAAGATCAGCAAAGTAGTCGCGTTATATATTTCTCGAAAATAAAGTCAAACAAGTCATTATCCTCTGCTTGTGCATTTTTTAATTGCGCGCAAAATGGTATGTGGCCAGCTCTTCGATTCAGTGGAGTAGTGGAGTTCATTGAAACATCTCTTTAATATTCGTATGGTAAAAGCTTACCATTCTATGGAGAAAAAAAATTCAATTGGTCATTTTTAAAAATTCAATTGTTAAACAGTTTTCAATATTAATGTTCTCTAAATTTTTACGTGCAATGTTCTATCATCATTTATTAGAAATTCTCAAAGCTTCGGAAAAAAACCATTAGAAAATCTACAAATAATAGTCTTTAACCGAACTGAATCAACAAATGACGGTGAGGAAACGCACCGCGCATAGTGGAAAGCCGGCTTCAATCTCGTGCGATATGACTTGCCGCCGTTGTGCGCAAACAATCTAATACGGCATCATGGCTGCGGCGGCCGATCGTTAGGCAATTTCTTCGGCGATGAGGAGGACGCATCAGAAGCTCGAACGGCGAACGGAAATGAAAAATTACTGGTCGGCGGTGGCAGTGGCAGCCGGCAGCGAAGTGCGGAGAAAAACCGACGCCTGGCAAGTGAGCGCCGAGCAAGAAGCGAGCACGCACCACCACCACCACCACCACCGCGAACAACAACAACAACAACACCAAGAAGAAAAAAACGCGAGCAGGCGAAGAGGCAAGAAGACGGCTGCTGCTGGCTGCTGCTCTGCTGCTGCTGCTGCGAGGACGAATCGCCGCCTAGGCCGGTCAACTCCGGCCATCAACTACGCTACATTAATGAAGGAAAGGTCACTTAGACGTCGCCCCGGTGGAGGAGAACGCACGCACGCACGTAAGTGCGCTGCCGCCGCGACCGCGACCGCGACGAAAACGAGAATGCGGCGTGCGCCGCGAGGCGTCGTCGCCGCTCGCCGCGGACCGCTGGGCTGCGCTCGTCGTATCGGCCGGCATCCGAGATACATCACGCCGAGGAAAAACTACCAAACCGCATTCCGAACTAGATTCGTCTACAAATTTATGCACGTGCTGGTGCGTATCTAGATGACATCATTTGCCTAACGATCGAGACGAATCGACGAGCGCGCCTCGCGTTCCGACCGAGAGCTGCGCCTCTGCGCCGCTTGCTCGCTCATTTCGCCGCTAACAAACGCGCTCTTCCAGCCTTGCTTCACAGCCTGAAACACGTTACGAATCGTTGATATGACCGTGCGCACTATTTGCGAGAAACCTGCTAAAGTCAATAACTCTCTATGTTCTCCACACTTCGTGTAATTTTTTGCATATTTCCTCTCTGCTCTGCTCTTTCCTGTTGTTAGCTGATTCTGGCGTCGACTTAATTATAACATTTAAAAACATCGTCGTGTTTAATCAGATAAATGATAGGATTAAACGCGAGCTTGGAATTCATGTTTTTCTTTTCGATTTACATCGTCTAGTATGTGTGAGTGACAAATGTATAAATAAAGTAGTTTATTAATTGCAAATCATCAATTTGCTTCGCTGAACAGCGTTTCCGCAGCGAGAGCCGAATGATTGAGCGCGCAGATAAAATTTGATGTTGCTCCGTATTTTACGATAGCGCCTACGTTTGCAATGTAATAACAGCCGATAGACACATTGCCATAAAGTTTTATTCAAGTGCCGGTGCGCAATGCGCTCATTT
This sequence comes from Dorylogaster longipes, assembly GCA_027580035.1. NCBI lineage: Eukaryota > Metazoa > Arthropoda > Insecta > Coleoptera > Staphylinidae > Dorylogaster > Dorylogaster longipes. The sequence continues at coordinate 5,633 of JAODFX010193646.1, read as the reverse complement.
TCATTAATAGACTGCTAAAATATAGTTATCGCAGCGGCTCGCGGCTCGCGGCGGCCGGCGACTAATCAGAATCTGAAACTGTGCAGCCGGCGAACGCATAACAATCTTTTTCCTGGCGTTTGCATTTGCAATTCCATATAAATTAAAGAGGAAATCGTAAGACTTCCTGTATTGAATGCCCCTTTTGGTGCGTGCGCGCGCGCGTTCGTTTCTTTCTGCTATTAAAAGTTAACAAGCGCTCGCTCGGTTTACATCACGCTCGCCGCGCGGTTTTGCATACTGCGTGCGCTCTCGCATAGCTTCAAATCGAGAGACACTCCTGGATTTCAGTTATTTATTGCATGCATCGAACGCATTCGTTACCGCTGTATTAGAAGCGTCGCGCTCGTGGGCAAGCCGCCGCCGTCGCCGCCGCCACGCTGCCCCACGCTGCCGCCGCCACCGCCGCCGTCGTCGTCGCGAGCAGCTGGGCAAAACGAAACCGGCGCGGCGAATGGCGGCGAGTGGCGAGCGTTCTAGATTCACGGCCGGCGACCGGCCGCGGCGGTTGCTGCTGCTTGCGCTCGTGGCAGTGAAAGAGCGAACGACCGGTCTCGATACATATACAATTCCGAAGGAAAAAACGCCGGACAGGACGCAGCAGCGGCGAGCGGTCGCCGCCGCCACCGCCGCCGCGGCCACTAGCGCCGTCGGCGGCGGCGGTGGCGGCGGCGGCAGCGGTAGTTTTTCGTGCGCAGAAAGCAGAAACAGGACCGATCGCCGGCAGGTGCACGCGTGGGCAACAAGTGGCATGCTGCGCGCGCTGCAGCAGGATGTGAGCGGCCGAGATCGCGATCGCGATCGCGCTCTGCCAGCGCGGCCGCAGACATAATAACTGCAGGTCACCTTCTATCATTTACGACCTCATTCGATCCGAATCCAAACTATAACCTCCGATGCGTTCGACGAACGCGAGCGCGGGGAGGAGGATGTTTACTCGCTTACGTGCGCCGCGGACGACGCTTCTCGAAGAGGAGGAAGCTGCTTCATCGCCGCCACCGTCGTCGTCGGCGTCGTCGCTGCCCAACGTGCTGCCGCTGACCGGTTGTAAATCATACTCGCGATTGACAACAGCAGCAGCAGCAGCGCACCGTTAATGCGCGCCCAGCGCGCCCGTTAATTGCCGCGCGCCGCGCATAATTGGCGAATTAATTGTGCGGCGATTGCGTTGGTTCGGGGCACGCGTGCGCACGCGCGCAATTAGCATAATGACGCGCGAATTTACGACGGCGTAATTGCGCTGGATTTCGCTCGCTGCCTGCGCGACGCACGGGGAGGAAAGTTGTCCGTCCACTGGCGAGGTCGTCGTGAACGGCGAACATGATTCGATAATATCATGGTGGGGGTGTAGTAGTAGTACTCCAGCTTTTTCATTCTGTTTTTGCGTAGCATCCACGGAATTTTTGTTATAAATAGTATAATTGAGCGATACACGAATCCTTTGTCTTGTAAAAAATGCTGCTTGGCGAAGCGATGACGTGGTGCGAGCGCGGGCGTGCCGAACGCTGCCGATGAAAAGGAGTAGTCGTCAGCGTTCGTTCGGCAAGCGGCCACCGATGCGAGGAGCGTGGAATTGCCGAGCGGTGGCGCTCGACGGCGCTCGGCGCAGTGATGACGTGGATACATGCCGAACACCGCCGAACGAACGCTGGCGACTGCAACTGAAATGACGAATGTTGCCGACGCAAAGGAGCAGTCGCCAGAGTTCGTTCGGCGGCGCTCGGCAAGCAGCCGTCGCTGCGAGGAGGCGTGGTGTAGCCGCACGGTGGCGCTCGACGCTGCTCGGTGGAGCGATGACGTGGAATGTCGTCGCTAAATGGTCAAACACAAACGCCGACCAACCAATATCGCTAAACGATACGATTTTCATACCGACAGACGCCTTTTCATTGGTTTTTGTTGTTGTTGTTGTGCGAAATTGGCAGTCATCATGGCATCAGTTGCATGGATCGTCAAAAAGTATTGTTAATTAACGTTCGCCCAGAAATATTGTGCGAACTTTACCTGCTCTTCATACGGGAAGCTTATGAAACCTGTATTGCGCGCTAACTGCACTGCACTCGACCGTTAGACCATTTCTTTGCCAGTTCGCTGGAGTACTTAATTTGACGATGATAATGATGAATAATTTTTGAAATAAAATTATATTAAAAGTAAATCGTTAAATATAAAAGTGCTTTCCTGGACTGACAAGGCTTTAAGTCCATTCGCCAATTTACAATGATTTAGTCGAGTGCACTACGGTTAGACCACAATAAAAGTTGGAAGTAGCAAACAAATGGTTATAAGGTAAAATGATGAATGCCAGGCGTGCAATACTATAAATTACTTCGCATTAATCTTAAAAGTTCCTGAATCTGAACCTGAACTACTCAAAAATTTTCTGGATGCAAGGTGTAGCTGATTCCCAGAGTTCCCAAAAGAGTTGAAATGAAAGCAGCTTCTCTATCGTCTCGTTGAAATATTCGCAACGTGAACGTGTACGCATTGTAATAATAGCGAGTGGGGGTATTTAAAGTTGGGGAAAACGTGGTCACCGTCAAGGATGCTCTCGTTAAATGTGTGGAATTAGCAGCAATCGACTTACAAGTGCCCTATGTTGCCCTTTCGATGGTTGTCGTGCTCGTGCCGCCACTGGATCGCGCGTCCAACAGTCATCGAAACGCACCGAGTCGTCGTCGTCGTCGTCGTCGTCGAGTCGCGACGGATGATAGGGTTCGAGGAGGTTAAGTAGGGTTGGGACCCGCGGTGCGGTCGTGACCGCGCGTGCCGTCCTCGGCTGGGTTTCGCCCGGCCGCTGCCATTTTCGTCGCCTTTCGAAAGCGGCGATTAGGCGAGCGAATGGGCCGTGGGCGCCGTCGCCGATACCGACTTCCTCGACATTACATCGCAATTAGGCGTTGTCGCTGAGCCCGACGCCCGACGGATGTCGGGCATCGGTCGGTCGCACAACCAATTGTCGCGGCGCGCGATGGATATGAGCTGCGCTGAGGCGTCCGGGTCACGGACGACGTCAGCGCCATCAATGTGCCCCCTTCCTGTCAAAAGCCAACGCTCTTGAACTGACCTATTCCCCATTTCAATCCTGATAATAGGGAGGTTGCACGCTAGTAGTCAGCACCTCGAGTGGTTTTTCACTGAGAGTGGAAATTAAATTTGATTACATTGAAAATAAAGGAGTCTCGAAGACTTTCTAACCGAAATTGTTGTGTTGTCGGCTGCCACAATTCTTACAATAATTCCAGCAGTAACTTAAAGTTCTATAGCTTCCTGGGGACACCGTACGAATGCCAACGTCGTGAAGAATGGATTGAAAGCGTCAAAAGAGTGCTATTTTCGAAACGTTTGTAATACTGTATACCTTTGGTTTTATATGCGTATTTAATTGGCAAAAAAACCAAATGATATTGAAAATTGAAATATACATCACAACAGAACTTACAAGTACACTACAAGAATGTATATATGATATGATATTATATGATATCAAGCGTCTTTGCTACCAGTATAACAGCTGTTTTGCAGAGATCATTTTTTGGCGATTTTTCGAGACAATATTTGCGATATCTCAATTTTCCTCTGGTCAACATTCTTTACATCATTCCATGTTTTCTCAATGTTTCACTGAAAACTGGCTAATTTAATGGAAGTTAGCATCGGAAAATCAGGTGTCGTACTATACTAAATATTAAAATTTGGGTCAATTTTACACACACAAAGTTTAGGAAAGAAATGGAAAAAAGTGATTTTGGCATCCAAACACCTTAAGGTGACTTTCTTTCAACTCTCTGGGGACCGCCGAGTAGCCCCGAGTAGTTCTGCATGAATTAACCGTGTTTTTTTTTACCTCTGTTAGCTATACTTTAACTTATCGTTCAACGTCTGCACCCCCTTAAAGCAGCTCGAAATTTTAAGTGTAGTTACGTCATCTTGCTGCACTTAACTACCCGTAAGTGAACTACACCAATTCTATAAAGCCACTGAAACTTTTCAAATCACAAGCAGTTCTTCTTTTAACACGTAGTGTCAATATAATTAGCTGATTCGGGGCTCCTCGGGACTACCCGGAGTTTCCCAAGGAGTTGAAACGAAAGCAACAGTATGCGCCAATCAACAACTATGGCTATGGATATTTGCCCAAACTGAGTCTTGGGAGAATGCAAGGGACAACTGTTTGTCATAAATAAAATGCATGTAGCATGCAGTCAGTATGCATGCCTTACCTCTGGAAGCAAAATAAACCGAAATTCCTTGGAGGGACATGCTTTGCACTCCGACATGGTGCATTATGTCGAAAACCACTCCACTGACGTGCGCACCTGCCTACTCTACCCTAACCACCTTTTTTCTTATGGTCTGGTTTCTCAGAAACGGCCCAAAACGAAAACAAGTTGCTTATTTACTCCAGGTACCCTTTTTTTTGACACATTTGATCTTCACTAAAAGTCCGACCAAAAATATTGTGTGATTTGACTAGCGTAGGTCTACTTACGATTTTATACATACTATTCTCATTGTAAACTCTCTTAAACGGTCGTCAAAATAATCGTAAATTTTTTTAATGGAAAGGCATTAAATGTTTCAACAAATATTGATACAGTTTTAATTCGGAAAAGCGCCTTATTGTTGCAATTGTTTGTCGATAGTAAGTAATTGCATGCAAATATAAATATGTATAGGCAGCTCAAATCAGACAATATCTTTGGGCAGACTTTATGATCGCGAGTTGAGAAGAAACCTTCTGACTCTCAACAACTGACGACATTATTCTTCCGAAGACGTGCAATTGTCTTTCCTCGAGGCGTACTCCCACTTCACTCGCCAGCTGGTGTGCTGGCTGCTGGCAGCGCATTTGAGCCAACCTGGCGAAATCAATGCAGAGGCAGACGCGGATCGAGGAAAGACATCGACGCCCACACGATTGAACTGTGCCCTCATATCTCGGCGTACTTGAGGCGCACGCGCGCGCCGCGCGAGAAATCGAAGCGGCGTCTCCCAGCTTCATTACGCCTTTTTCGGCGTGGCGATGCGCAGTGGCACCGCTCCCATGCGCCCGGCCGCTGCGTACGTGATAATTAGAGCCCCGATGTTCATGCATTATAAACCATAAAAAAATACACAATCAACTAAAGAACTAAAAATATGCAGTATAAGAATATGGTTTCGTCAATAGAAATCTCTATAGGTAAATGTCCCAAATATCGTCATGCAATATTCGCAATAGAAAGTCGGATATTGAATTAACCATGGTCCATTCTTTCAGTAATATTTGTTCTAACGAGAAGAATGTTTAATAATCTTTTACTCTAAGTTATAAACTTCACTCTTAATTTTAAATATTATTGTATTCAAATTCTAATTTCACATTTTGATGTACCACTATTCGAAAATATGAGATGTCCCAATTGTTGTAACTTAACGTCTTAACGAATCATTGCAATTCTTCACCCCTTCTTACGTTATTCCTAATAACAATTACGAATCACTGCCACGATCAAAAGCAATTTAGGTCACTGACACATGAACTCATTGGGTATGTGCATGATTTTTGGAAAGTATCTTAAACTATAGAAAACACCCAGAATATACATGTA
>JAODFX010193426.1:0-15878 GCA_027580035.1 Dorylogaster longipes | reverse complement strand
TTCCATTCTGTGCATTGAATTTGAACTTCAAATTCGACCAAGCACTCGGACTCCATTACTAAACTGACTGACAATAGACTGAAATCTCCCGTTTCCCCGCTCGCGGCCGAGTTGTATCATCTTCCAAGTCTGCTAGTCTCGTGTCTCCGGAAGCGCGGGGACATCTATTGCTCATTACTTGATCACCTTGCGTGGGTGTTGCGCGTTCTCAATTGCAACAATGTAGCGCATCTTGTGAGGAGCCTCGTTTGGGGAGTTTTACTCGGTAGGAATGATCTTATTGTCTTCGCTGGCGACTAACTGTCACCACAATGATTCAATAACTTTTTATTTAGAATTATTTCACGACAGTATTTGGAGCAAAATTCATTGGTACTCGTGTCTTGTTTAGGTATCCGCCACCGACATGGACGATGGCCTCAATAGTCGGGTGCGCTTCTCTATTGTGAGCGGCGATAAGAACCGTGACTTTTCCGTTGCGGAGGACACGGGCATCATTCGCGTGGCGAAGAACCTCAACTTTGAGCGAAAGGCGAGGTACACACTGACGGTGAAGGCAGAGGATTGCGGTGGCGACATCGTCGATGGTGGCATCGTGCGCTCGGACCTGGCGCAGGTCTCCATCGTCGTCTCGGACATCAACGACAACCCACCAACCTTCCTCGATTCGCCGTACCTGGCCTATGTCACCGAGAACGTTCTGCCTCCTAATGGCGGATACGTCATCACCGTGCAGGCCTTCGACGCCGACACGCCACCGTTCAATTCACTGGTGCGCTACTTCATCAAAGAGGGCGATACGGACATCTTCCGCATCAACGCGTCGACCGGCGAGCTGTCGTTGCTGCGAGCACTGGATCGCGAGATGCAGAGCGAGTACACGCTGGCCCTCGTCGCCATGGACACAGGTACGGTTCAATTCCTTGATCTTGACCTTGATCTTGCAAGACCATGGCTAACATTGCATGATCAAGACCGATTTTTTGGGCAGTAACTAATTTCCACGCTGCGAGTTGGGCATTGAAATCGCACGCACTCTATAAACCAGAGCCGATAAAGAGCGCGCCGCATCGGCGCATTGGAATGCGTCGCTAATGAGCGTCATCGGGTCGAATTTATCTGTCGCCCGCTGGATATTTTATGCTGGTTTTTAATGCACACAATAAACAACGATAAGCGGTGAGCGCGCGCTGCGTGCGCATGAAGCGCGAATCGCGTTGCGCACACTTCGAGGCGTAGATTTACAAACTGTGACCACATGCGGAAATAAATGATTGCTTGTGGTTGAATTGGAAAGTTGAATCCCTGACATTTTGTTACGTTCCAGGATCACCACCCCTCACTGGCACCGGCACGGTGAAGATCGTCGTGCAGGACATGAACGACAACACGCCCGAGTTCAAACGCCAGACCTATCGGGCGACCATCCGTGAAAACAGCCCCATTGGCACGTTGGTCCTCTCGCCAACTGCGACCGATAAGGATATCGGCCTCAACGCTAAGCTGCGATACAGTCTGCTCGGCGACAAGGTGGATCGTTTCAAGATTAATCCGGAGACAGGACAAATAGTCGCCAATACCAAGCTGGACTGCGAGGAGGAAGACTTCTACCACTTCACTCTGATGGCTCAAGATGGCTCCACAACGGAACCACGTGCAGTTGCCGTGAATTTGACAATTTTCGTTGAGGATGAGAACGACAACGCTCCGACATTCAGCTCAAGCAATTACCATGTCTACATATCTGATCAAACTGGTGCTGGACAATTCGTCTTTGGTGCTAAAGCCGTGGACCAGGACAAGGGAGAGAATAGTAAAATAAGTTATAGGCTCCTGGGTGAGGACGCCAACCTCTTTGCGATCAATCAGAAAACGGGCGTAATCAAGGCGACGACCACATTGAACAAAGCCAACAAGGATAGCTTCGCGATAGAGATCGAGGCGATGGATAACGGTGTGATGAGGAAATCCGCGAGGAGCATGCTTAGAGTGCATCTGAAATCGTCGAAAATGTTTCCTACTTTTTCCTCGCTTCCCGACAACCAGTTTACTTTGATGGAGAATGTGGAGGAAGGTCGTACCATTACGAAATTACGCGCGACATCCACCAAGAAAGGCTCTGCTGCAATCATTCGCTATGATATTGCTGGTGGTAATATTGGGGATGCTTTGCAAATCGACAAAATTACAGGCGACGTTCAGGTAGCTGCAACGGGCTTAGATTACGAAACCACCGCAACATACGAAGTCTGGTTCGAAGCCCGCGATTCAGATGACCCTCCTCTGCGTAGCGTTATAATGCTGACCATAAATGTCACAGATGCCAATGATAACGCCCCAGTGATGAGTCGTCCTTTGTATAATGCTACAGTTCTGGAGGAGGAGACTCCGCCATTGTTGGTCGTTAAGATATCCGCGACGGATGTGGACTCGGGTAAAAACGGCGAGATTCTCTACAAACTCATCGACGACTTTGATGGTACGTTCGAGATCGATGGGGAGAGTGGTGAGGTCTATACGAACTCAAAACTGGACCGCGAGGAGACTCCGAGCTACGAAGTCATTGTCGAGGCGATCGATCAAGGTACACCTCAGCTGTCAGGTAGTGCAACGGTGCTAATTAACGTGCTCGATAAAAATGACAATCCACCGCGATTCACAAGACTGTTTAGTGTTAATGTGACGGAAAACGCGGACATTGGTTCGTTTGTGATTAAAGTGACGAGTTCGGATCAGGACGCGGGTGAGAACGCAAATGCCACGTACAGTCTTACGGAGAATCCCGGCGATAAATTCACTATTGATCCAACCAGTGGTAATGTGACTGTTATCGGCATGCTAGACCGTGAACAACAGGACGAATACATTGTGTAGATCTCGGCGGTCGCCGGAGCATTACGAAAGGAAACACCTTTGACCATCACGATCCAAGACCAAAACGACAACGCACCCGAGTTTGAGCACTCCTACTACAGTTTCAACTTTCCCGAACTGCAACGCAATGTCGTATTTGTTGGCCAGGTGTCTGCAACTGATCGAGATAAGCAAGGTCCCAACTCGATAATCAGCTACTCGTTGCAGCAACCGTCGGATCTCTTCAGCGTCGATCCGGCGTCGGGGGAAATTTTCAGCAAGAAGTCGCTAAAATACAAACACGCGCAGTTCGAACCCTCTCCGGAGAATGTGTATTCTTTAACGATTCTTGCCACGGATAATGGTAAACCACCGATGAGTTCCGAGTGCTTGGTGACCATTAACGTGGTGGATGCAAACAATAATGTGCCACGCTTCAAGCAAAAGAGTTACCTAACATCCGTTCCTCAGGATGTCGTGCCTGGTCAGAAACTTGTTCAGACCGTAGCCGTAGATGATCAGGACTTTGGAATAAACGCCGAAATAGAGTACTCTATTGTTGGAGGCAATGGTAGTAACATTTTCACGATTGATCAACATACTGGCTGGGTCATCCTCAAGGATAACGTTCAAGGTGTGGGAAATGCGTATAAAATTCTCATTCGAGCCACTGATAAAGGCATCCCACCTCAAATGGATGAAGTGCCGGCCACTCTGGTAATTGCTGGAGAGAATAAACACCAGCCGGTCTTTACCGCTCTTCGCTATCAAGTTATCGTCCCCGAAAATGAACCTTTAGGTTCCACTATCCTCACAGTTAACGCTGTGGATGTTGACGTTGGACCAAATGGTCTTATTCAGTATGAAATATCTGGTGGTAACGCAAAGTCGGAATTTGCCGTGGACGCACAAAGTGGTGCTGTAACAATTTTACAACCTCTCGACTATGACTCAGTTCAGGAGTATCACATTAACATTACTGCGAAAGATTTGGGTTTCATTTCGAGAAAAGCGACCGCCATGTTGACTATAACCTTAACGGACATCAATGATAACAGCCCCGTGTTTAACCAGACTATCTATGAAGGTTTCCTTTCGGAAAATCTACCATCAAAGAGTTTTGTTTACCAAGTGAAAGCTACCGACATCGATAGTCCGAAGAACGCCATAATAGTTTATTCAATTTCGGGGGGATCGGGAATGAATGTCCTCAGTATTGATCCAAAGAGTGGAATAGTTCGCACCAAGATCAGTTTCGACTACGAAGACATTAAACTGTATACGTTGAACATTATTGCGTCGAATCCCGACTCGACGATGTTTTCCTCTACGATTCTGAAAGTGCACGTTACAGGCGTTAACGAATTCTACCCCAGATTTCTCCAACCGGTATTCCATTTCGATGTGTCCGAATCTACAGATGTTGGTACTTCAATTGGCAAGATACAAGCTTCTGACCAAGATGCTGGTGACGATGGTAACGTCTACTACCACTTTGTTGGTTCTTCTAACGATAGAGGATTCGCCATCAATCCCGTGACAGGTGTAATCACTGTGTCAAGAAATCTGGACCGAGAAACGCAATCTCGTGTCGTTCTCACAGTCTTGGCAAAGAACGCCGGTGGAATACGTGGCAATGATACCGATGAAGCGCAAGTCATTGTTGCAATTCAAGACGGTAACGATCCTCCTGAATTCTTGAAACCTTTGTACGAAGCTCAAATTTCGGAGGGCGCTTCTATTGGAACAAATGTCATCAGCGTAAAAGCTGTTGATAAGGATGTAAGACCGCAGAATAATCAGTTTAGTTATTCCATTATCGCAGGAAATGTTGATCATGTCTTTAAGATTGATCCGCTAAATGGTGAAATAGAAACAATGAACCTGCTTGACCGAGAAACTGTTGAATTGTACACCCTCATTGTGGGCGGCATCGATACAGGCTACCCACCACAAACGGGAACAACGATTGTCAAGATTCACGTGACCGATGTGAACGACAATGGTCCTGTATTTGATCCAGTGCAGTTGAATGGCAAGGTTCTAGAAAACGAAGCTCCGAATACGAAAATTACAGTGTTATCAGCGCGAGATCCTGATCTGCCCCCGAATGGGGCACCATTTGCGTACAGAATAGTCGGTGGTAAACATCAAGACTTTGTGAAGTTAGAAAAACATACCGGTTTACTGGTGACAACAAGGACAATCGATCGTGAAATTGTACCCGAGTTAGATTTAATTGTTGAGGTGGAAGATAGTGGTAGACCGAAACAACGATCGCAGTACAACCTTAAAATCACTGTGATGGATCAGAATGACAGTCCATCGAGTCCGCGAACCGTCCACGTTCTTGTTCATTCCTTCAGAGGCGAGTACCCCATTGGAAAGATTGCGCAAGTGCAACCGAATGATCCAGATATTACCGGCGACTACAAGTGCAGAATTGTTCAACGGGGTAGTTCGATTGGTGGTACCCTAAGTATTCCTATACAAGTCGAGTATCATCATCAATGGGTCATTCCCTCTCGATTATGGGCAATGACGGTGTTCACGAGGACGTCGCTTCCACGATTAGTGTCGAATACATCAACTTTGACAATGCAACCATTCAGAATTCAATCGCCATCCGCATGCTGAACATACCAGCAACGCACTTTTTAGCGAATCATTACAAAAGCTTCCTGACATACTAAAGTCCACGTTTTCCACCACGGATCATATTATTCTATACGGTCTTCAAGAGCGAAATCAAACCCTGGAATTAATTTTCGCCGTCAGGGAGCAATCTTCTTCAAATGGCATTGGCTACAGATCAAAATCATTCATTACCGAAAAAGCTTTGAAGAAACAATCAGCGCTTAATAATCTTTTCCAACAAGATGTCAAAATTAACTACAATCCCTGCGAGAGGAATACCTGTGAACACGAAGGAATGTGTGTCGAGTCTATCGTCATCCGTCCTCTCACAAACATCACCGATTCTCCAAGTATTATCTTCACTTCACCTCAGGTAGTGCACGAGTACAAATGCCACTGTCGTGAAGGTTACGATGGTTTGAATTGCGAACGTAAGCAAGATCCTTGCCAACCTAATCCTTGCAAAGCAGGCGGCCAGTGCAGGCGACAAGGATTTGGTTTCCAGTGCGTGTGCCCGTCGAATAAGGATGGTAAACTATGCGAACTTGAACGTGGTGATGTCTGCTCGACAAATCCATGCCGCAATGGCGGCTCATGCCGAGAGAGCCCCGATGGATCATCGTTCTTCTGTCTCTGCCGCTTGGGTTATCGGGGTCATCAGTGCGAGACTCTGGTGGACTCTTGCCGTCCAAATCCCTGTTTGCATGGTGGACTGTGCATCAGTTTGAAGCCGGGTTACACGTGCAGTTGTACCGAGGGCAGGTATGGTCGCCATTGTGAGACATCGACGTTCGGTTTTAAGGAGCTGTCCTACATGACATTCCCCACCCTGGATGCAGCGACTAATGACATTTCCTTTATATTTGCCACGACCAAACCGGACTCGCTCCTGGTTTACAACTATGGGCTGCACACTGGTGGGCGAAGCGATTTCGTCGCCATCGAACTGGTCAATGCAGAGGCTGTGTTCTCGTTTGGTGGTGCTCGCACCGCCATCACAAGCGTACGCACGAAAGGGAAGAATAACAACCTCGCCGATGGCAATTGGCATAAAATCACCGCAACCAGAAACGGGAAAGTCATCAGTTTGAGTGCGGCGACCTGCACTGATCATGGTGACACCTGCGATGAATGCAAACCAGGGGACTCTTCTTGTTATGCCGATGATATTGGTCCCACTGGGTAAATACATTTCACCTCTGTTGTAAATACCTAATCTTACATAACCTTGCTCTTTATGCGCAGGACACTGAATTTCAACAACAATCCGGTGATGATTGGTGGTATACCAAGCGCGGATCCAATTCTCGAACGACCCGGTCAAGTCCACTCCGATGATCTTGTCGGATGTGTGCACAGCGTCTCCATCAATGGACGTCAACTTAACCTAAGTAATGCTCTAGATTCCTTCAACATCGACACTACCTGTGGCCGCAAAGGCGTCTGCAAAATTGCATCTGACTCTTGTGGTGACGTTGGTACATGTGTGGATCGTTGGCATACGAATAGTTGTGTATGTGGTCAAGATCTCCTCGCTCCGGACTGCGAAGCATCACTGCAACCAATCAGTCTGAGCAATGGCGGGTATATCGAACTCACAATTAGTAAGAAACATCGGCGCATGCAGCTGCTTGAGAATCTGTACGGTGGTTCGACGTGGCATAACACTCGTCGTATGATTGACAAACGAGCAGTTCCTTTGCCAGTTAACAATGCTGTACCCATTAACACACCACCGAAACGTATGAGTTTGTTGTTTCGGACGATACAACCATACGGAATTTTGTTCTACGCGGCGAGCAACAAGCATTATACTAGCTTAGAATTACGAAATGGGCAAATTGTTTATATGAGCAAGCAAAACAACGTGGTAAATATGACAGACGCCAATGAGGTGAATGATGGCAAGTGGCACAATATCACCTTGTTTTCTCACCATAGAGAGCTTAAAGTTCTGTTGGACAATCAGAAAATTGGCGATGTATTGGACACGGCAGGTGTTCACGACTTCCTGGATCCGTATTTGAACTATCTGTCATTAGGAGGTGTCGCTTCAAACATGTACTACATGAGGAGCTCTCACAACAAACATTTTGAAGGATGTCTGGTAAATTTTACAGTCAACAATGAGATTCAACCAATGAACGGTTCTGGTAGTATATTCGCCGAGATCATTGTCAAAGGAAATGTAGCACGTGGTTGCAGCGGGCTGTTAGGACTAGGTGCCGTTGTTGCACCGGACCCGCTCAGTATCGGCATCACCTTGGTGATAGTCTTCTTTGTGGTGCTGTTGGTCGCCATCTTTGTGTCGTTCGTAGTCTTTCGTTTACGCAAGCAAAGCAAAGAGAAGACTGGCGTGCCGGGCAGTCCGAGCAATATACACAGCAAACAAAATGGCAACTCAACCGTAATCAATGCAACAGGTCTCCTCAACGGTGAGAACGTTCTCTCAAGAGCAATGCACGTCAATGAGTCATCGATGGCGTACCATTCGGAAAACGGCGACGTTATCCGTGGAATTGGAGGCCATCCTATTGTCGGTCCCGAATTGCTCTCGAAAAAGTTCAAAGAGAGAGACATACTGCCTGGCGAATTACAACGTTCGCAGAGACCCGACATCATCGATCGGGAAGTACTGCAGAAACCGCAATCCCTGCGGGATGAACACCACCCACCTCTACCACCGTCAGTGAATCACAGCCATGATCATGTCGCCAATGATATGAACTCGGAGTTACCGGAGCATTACGATCTGGAAAACGCTAGCAGCATTGCGCCATCGGACATTGACATCATCTACCACTACAAGGGGTATCGGGAAGCAGCCGGCTTGCGGAAGTACAAAGCGAATCCACTACCAGGCTTCCATCACAAGCACAGCGGTGCGCAGGGTCAAGCACAGCATCGACATTCGCCGCATCACCCGAGTGGCTTCCCACCACGCGGTCCACCAGTGAGTGCGTCTGCGTCGAGACCACATCAGAGCACTCCGTTGGCACGCCTCAGTCCCAGCAGCGAGATGAGCGCACAGCAGCCGCGCATCCTCACTTTGCATGACATCAGCGGCAAGCCGTTGCAGAGCGCTCTCCTCGCAACGACATCATCCTCTGGCGGCGTGGGCAAAGACGTGCTGCACTCGAACAGCGAGCGGAGTCTCAACAGTCCGGTGATGTCGCAGCTGAGCGGACAGAGCTCTGCGAGCAGGAAGGTCTCCGGGCCACCACCGGTAGCGCCCAACAACACCGGCATGGGCCTCACCGCCGAGGAGATCGAGCGATTGCAGGCGCGCCCGCGCACCTCCAGCCTTGTCTCAACGCTGGACGCCGTCTCCAGCTCGAGCGAGGCACCGCGTGGCTCCGTGCCCAACCACCTCTCGCATATGCCGCACATGTCGCACTCGCCCATCCCCGAGACGCACCACAGCTCGTCGACGACGGACGAGAGCGGCAACGACAGCTTCACGTGCTCCGAGATCGAGTACGACAACGCGAGCCTCGCCGGCGACAAGTACAAGCAGACCGATCCCGAGAGCCGGCGTAGTAACAGCAGCATCAGCAATAAGAACAACATCGCGCCGCCGTCGTACGATGGCTTCGACTCGTCCTATCGCGGCTCGATGAGCACGCTGGTGGCGAGCGATGACGAACTCGGTGGACTCTATCGGCCGCCCACCGGCTCCTCGACGAACACGGCGCTCGGATGGGACTATTTGCTGAACTGGGGTCCGAACTTCGAGAGTCTCGCCGGCGTGTTCAAAGACATCGCCGAGCTGCCGGACAACGTCAACGGAAGGGTGCCCAGTTTGCGACTGACAAACGCAAATAAACCATCCGAGGAATACGTGTGAAGCGTCCAACTTGTTGATTGAAGACGAAATCGTGACTGAACGTGGTAATGCCTTGCATCAAGGTCAATCCGTGCGCCTGACAAAAAGCGATTTCGTTTCTTGCCATATTATTTTAAAATTGTGTATTATTTTGTGAATATTGTCACGTAGCTCCTAAGTTCCTGTCTACCGACGAAGTATATGTTTACAGCACCTGTGTGTAAATACTGTGTAACTCATTAGGTATGTTATATTATTAGTTTAACGGAATTGTAATAAATACAAATGATTAAACAAATTGAAACAAAAGAGTCGCCTTACTTTATAAAACTATCATTGTGCCTTCGAATAAATATTAACAAATATTACAGGTTTAAATAAAATTCTCTTTGATTATATTAGCAACATTTTATAGGTCTGCATCTCTATAGGAAACAAGATATTCCTATATTGTTGCAATTGGTTTGTATAGTAGAGTTGTAACATACTTCTTTCTATATCTATGTGTAGCACTCAGCACCATGACCCCATCTTTGATGGATAAAGCATATAAATGATTCAACATCACATGATTAGGTTCTGGGAGAAGTGTGGGTTCACACTGTAACAAAATCTTATTTATGATGGCTGCACTGTATGCATTCACTTAACAACTAGCATTCTCAGATTTGTAATGTGTACTTACAGATAATGGTGTATCTTTATTTAAAATAACTTGCAGCAAATGTGGTGGAAGTATTGGAGGTCCTGGTACCTTTTCCCATGGCTTGCTAATAGGAATATCTTGTGAGTACTCCTTCTGCAAGTCACTACCAGTGTTCTCACTATCTTTATCTAAAGCTTGGAATACTTCGAAATCAGACTTTCTCACTGAAATCAAATTATTCTTCTCCCCAATATCATCCTCTATCAACTTGCTTGCGAGATCATTCTTCCACTCTCCATCCACATAGTATTTGAATTGATGTTCACCCTCAGGCAAATCAATAATCGTAACAAAGTCACCATGACTCTTCACCATTGGGATAGTTTTCCATTGAGTGAATGTGCCACAGATAAAGACCTCGTTGCCACCACCCTCCCAGCGAAATACTGTTGGGGTCTTGTGGCTACTGTTAATCTGGGTGCCTACAAATGCATCCAAATTTTAAAGCATGCCAAATCAACCATATGTTCAATATGTGCATTCTACCTTCTGAAATCGTATTTGCCCTAGGTCTAAGTATCTCATGGGGTGGCTCGCGTGACGTCGGCTTGGGGATAGTAGGCGGCTCCTCATCGTCCTGAGAGCTCTGCAGTGCCAGCTTGTTGTCGGGCTTCTTGTCAAAGATAAATGCTTGGTTCTCGTCTTTAAAGGGCGACGATGGCACGACTTCGCCGTGCTTGGGTCGGTCACGCGTGCTCGCACTGCCCGCGTTACCCATGACGGACAATCGACCAAACGGACCAAACTAATATCTGATGCGTAATTGCAAAAGCAAGTATTCACATTGTGTAAATTTGGTTTAGTGTGTTTGCTGCGAACATATGACTAGAAATACAACGCAATTTACTTTTTTAGCCCATCAATGAGATTTGACGTAACAGGAAAAAACACACCAAACACACAGTACATTAGCCTGGACTGGAGAGGGCAGTAAATAATTTTTAGAACAAAGACTAGACTTGTTTGAATTGTTACTTACGATTAATTTAATTTTTAATTGTCACGGGTAGCAACCAATGAGGGTCACGAATTAGTATAATTTGTTACCCTCATTGGTTAAACTTTTGACAATATGATTCAGGATCCTGAATCCAATGCACGATCGAAAGCAGCTATTGATTTAAGTTTGCGCGCATTTAAACGACAAAAGTTAGAGGTTATTTGAGGTTTCAAAGGTTTTTTTAGTTTTTATGCTGAATTGGGTGAGCTAAACGTGCTAACCGTTTATAGTTGAATTATAAATCATTGTGTCCTCCCTCAAGTGCCTATATAAATAAGAATTATTTCGGCAGCTCCCACTCGAAATCTGAGCATTTATTGTAAATTATTTAGAAGTTGTAGGAATTATCCTGAAGAAGTTGCAGAAGTTATCCTTACTAATTGAAATGTCTGTTCAAATTCTCTTTATTATTCCGGCTAAATACCAAGCCAAGCAGGATTGTTCAAAATATATGATTAATGCATATGATGTAAGGACCATCAATATTTAGTTTTATTGATTTCATGCTTGTTTAAAATGTTTAATTTATTTAGGCAATATGTGGCATGGTTCCTACTTGTAAGTGGGTGCATGAAACAGATGTTAATATGGATACCTGTAAGACTGATATTATTGTCCTGGAAAAATTTGAGGGTGAACTTTACAAAAAACTATTGCATTCAAAAAGTGTGTAAGTACTCCTTTCAGTACTTATGAATAATCTAGTTATGTATGGCAATCACTTATATTTTAGCAGAATAATTGCACCTTTATGCTTAGCGCATTGTATCACACATGCAATACCTATTCCACAGACTGAAACACCACTTCTCAGTCTTGCTATGCAAGGCTGTGTGGTTGTTTGTTCTACTTTGCCAAAAGGCATCAAACATGATATGAAATGGAAAGTACAAGCAATGGCTGGAGCTTTTTCTTCACACTTGATGTCTGACACTACACACTTAATAACTCATGCAGTCAATTCACAAAAGTACCATGTGAGTTGTCAGGCTTGATATTTGAACATTATAGATTGGATGAGATAACTTTCAGATAGCTGTTAAAATGGGCATAAAGATAATGAGGGTTGAATTCCTGGATGCGTTATGGGAAGCAAGCCAGTCACAAATTGTTTATGCACACAATGATGAATTTCAGCAGCACAAATGCCCTGCTTTTCTAAATCTAACTGTGTGCAGTACTGGATTTAGCAAGCAGGAGACTCAGGTGCAAAAACTGGTTGAAGCCAATGGTGGGGTATTTACTTTCTCAATGGACCCAGCCAGAACCGACATTTTGGTATGCAAGTCAGCCACATCAACTGCATCAGCAAAGTACAAAGCTGCTGTTCAAACAAAGGTTGACTGTGTCTCAGAACAGTGGATTATGGACAGTGCAGCTAAAGGTTATGCATTACCATTGGATGATTATAAAGTAAAGCCAGCAGCATCAACTCCTACAAAACCTGGGATGGAAATTGAACCAAATCTTTCACAAATTAGTGTAATCATGAGGCCTGAGTCTCAAGTTACTGAGACACAAGTAGTCATTGAGCAGACAACAGATCAGAGCTATCTGTTGTACTCTGGTGGTTCAACATCTGCTCTAAAGTCTCCACAGGATAATGAGATTATTAATAGTATTGACATAAAAATGGTGAAGTCTTGTGGATTGTTTTTGGATGGTTGTGTGGTAAGTAGTAATATTAAACAGGCCTCCAGTGATATTATTGCAATGTGATGTGTTTTTAGATATATGTAGCTGGTTTTAAACCTGTTGAGAAGGACAAACTATGTAAGATACTTAACTTCAGTGGGGCTACTCCTTGCATTACATTAAACGATCAAATTACACATATGATTGTTGGTAATCCCAAGTGCCCCGAAGTGAAACAAATTGTCAGTAAAAATTTGCCATGTGCCATTGTCAATGTCACTTGGTTAGTAGACAGTATGAACGCTAAAAGACCGGTTGATGTGGAGGACTACTTGGTTAATGGTGAAAGCGTAGTTGCGCAAAGCCCAACGGCCGGAACATGCTCGCCACTCTGTAGAAAGGTAGGTACCCTTCAATAATATAAGCAGACAACTCGCTTGTTACAGATGCTTGTGCATTTTAGGGTTTGAGTTTCCTCCGCACAGATGTGAACATATTGGATGCGGAAACCGCACAACCAAATACAAATCTTTTGAATCCCAGTGCGCTTCAGGATGCCGACGACGATCTGAAACGTTACTACACTGGGATGCAAGGCGTCGACAGTGTTGACGATGCTTTGGCAGCGTTTTCCATAAAAGCTCCCGAACAGAGCATTGAAAAAACCCTGAGGATGAGCACCACATCCAAGGCCGTCGAAACTTCGAAGGCGAGTACCAGTTCACCGAGCATTAGTGTAACGATGGAGGAGAGCATGATGGTGCCGATTTTCGCCACCCTCAAATTTGCGGTCGTCAACTACTCACCCGCCGAAGAAGAGTTCCTCATTGAGAAGATTAAGGAATCGCATGGGACGGTCGTTAGTCATACTTATAAAGGCATTCCGGACTATGCCGTCGTGCCGATCGACAATCACAGCTTGCAGATGTCTGCGTCGAACATCGTCACACACCTCTGGGTCAGCGAATGCATCGATGAGAAGAAACTCATCACCGATTTGAAGTACTACCACCAGCCGTTTCCGATCGCGTGCGATGCCATGCTCGGCGTGTGCCTCACGCTGAGTGGTTTCGCCAAGAGCGAGAAGGAGTTCCTCGCGCACGTCACGGAGCAGCTCGGTGGCGTGCACCAAGACTGGATGTCGCGCTACACGAACGAGGCGAAGAAGTCGATCGCGACGACGCATTTGGTCTGCACGGAGGCCGCGGGGAAAAAGTACGAAGGTGCATTGAAATGGGGCCTGCCTGTAGTACAGAAGAATTGGCTGCTGAGCAGTGCCGAGAAAGGCAAACGGCTTCGCGAGCAAGATTTCGCTTTGATCGAGGAAAAAGGTACGGTCGTTTCACGACTACAAAAACAAATGATTTAGTGCTTTTCGACTTTTGCAGAAAACGAAACTCCGGAGTACTGTGATCAGAGAGCTGCTATAACGAACAGATTTGAACTTGGAGCCAAATCCAAACTTGTGAGTGCTTCACCCGTATCCACACCGAAACGTATGAAGCCATATGTGGATGTGAATGGTACAGAAGAACTATCTATCGTATACGTGTGTAGTTAATAAACTTCTGTTTAGCTTTTGAGACGCCAAAAAATGCGGTCGGTCCAACTCTCAGCCAGATAACGCCTGTCAACGAGATAATGGCCCGTGTGCGCTTGGTATGCGGTGGAGTGGAGTCGCCGGACGCTGATAGTGCGCCCGTTACACCCTCCAACACTTGTCTTGACGATACCATGGCAACGCCAGACACGCCCTACGGCGCCATCTTCCAAAATCCGCCACCACCGGAGGTGCGCAAGATGTGGAAGCGATGGCTCGACAGAATTCCATCGCCCAAACGATCTCCGGGCACTGTACGTCCTTTCCCATATTATGCATGCACATGGAAATGAATGACACGTCTTAAATGAGTTGTTTTTAGCCGCTGTCGGAAATAAAACGCAAATTTTGGAGACAATATTACGCCGGTCGCGAACACTTGGCCCCAGAGCATCTCGGCATAAAGGAGTTCAACCGGTTGAACTTTGCTGCACATAAGCATCAAACCGCTGAAGACAATTCGGAAGCGATGACTACTGATGCTAGTGACAATGAGACAGATGTAGGTTTTGCATGACAAGTGTTCAGTGATGAATATTCTTGCTATATTTGACTGTAGAGCGCAATTAACAAAATGGTAATCGATCAGATTGAGCAGCTGGAAACTTATATGGTGTCCAGTGGTGAGACTCCAAGGCGACAGTCGTCGAAGAAGCTAGAGAGCACGGGTGGTGCACTGCCAGAAAAGGAGTCGCAGCCGACGTGTGTTGGCTGGGACGAGAACATGGTGGTCCCTTCGGCGATAAAGAAATCGAGGAACTTCATGATCTCGGGCGTCGACGTCGAAGAGCGCGGTGAGCTCGGTAAGCAGCTGGAAGCGTTGGGTGCCACCGTTTCAGCGCTGACCAACTTCGATCCGGCGAGCACGCATTTGCTCTGCGAGAAACTCAACCGCAACGAGAAGTTGCTCGCGTCCATGGCGAGCGGGTTGTGGATCTTGCACATTTCGTACGCGAAGGATTCAGCCGCAGCAGGCAAATTCCTCGACGTTAGTACCGGCAACACGTGCACGAATTGGCTAGTCTAATACGATTGATTTGCATGCTAGGAAGAAGCGTACGAGTTTGGGAACCTGATGGCAATACCCAAATTAAATTTGGGCAGCGACGGTCATCAAAGAGCATTGGCAGCGCGTTATTGGAGACAAGAGGTGAGTCGGCGAGGTTATAAAGCTTTCCATGATATCCGAGCAATCGTGCTCGCCAATAAAAGAGAAGCGATGGTCAGAGTTCTTGAAGCGGGAGGCGCAATAATTGTTGATGCTAGGTAAAGTATAAACTCATTCTTTCGGCCTAAGAAAGTGACAATCGGCATCTATTTCAGCCCTCCCTTTACCGAAAACGTAAGTGCGACGCATTGCTTCTTGGAAGTAAAGCTGAACGATTTGAGTCCTTACATACCATTGGCGCAACAAGGTATTCTATGCGTAAACACATTGTATGTCAACGATTTTCTACAGAGAACTGGCAAAGATGTTAATGACTTTATTATTCCTGGTTTTCGTAAATATTATTAATTTTTTTAATTATGTGTGTTAGAATATAACTGTTTTTTACTTAGTTATTACTTAGTTAAGGACAGAGCTCTTATATTTTCAATAACGCAAGGCCTAGCGCGTGGG
>JAODFX010193316.1:0-15878 GCA_027580035.1 Dorylogaster longipes | reverse complement strand
AGTAGAAGTTAAGTAATTAAATTATTCCCTACGGCAATAAAATGGGACGTCGACAAAATAATCAGCTTCCGGAGAATCTACCGCAACTGCAGAATCTTATTAAGCGCGATCCAGAATCATCTCGTGAAGAATTCCTGCAACAATTACAGCACTTTGAAAACACAGTGGAAGTATTTGAACTGAACCCAGAACAACCAAACAAAGCCCTAGACGACCTGGCAATGTTCATGGCGCAAGTTGCTCAATGTTATCCGGAAGAGCTACGAGACTATCCACAGAAACTCATAAATTTGCTAGAGAAACACAACACTGTCCTGGAGAACAGCATGCGAATGACTTTATGCCAATCACTAATTTTACTCAGAAATAAGAATCTGTTAACACCTACGGATTTACTAGAACTGTTCTTCCGGTTATTAAGATGTCAGGACAAGGCCTTGCGAACTTTTTTGCAGCAACACATTGTGACAGACATTAAGAATTTAAACTCGAAACATAAAAACGTTAAACTGAACACAACTCTTCAGAATTTTATGTATACAATGCTGAAGGATTCAAATTCAAGAGCAGCTAAAATGTCTGTTGATATCATGATTGAGCTCTACAAGAAAAATGTGTGGAATGATGCTAAAACTGTGAATGTTGTAGCAAATGCCTGCTTTTCAAAACTGATCAAAGTGCAAGTTGCTGCTTTAAAATTTTTTCTGGGTAAAGATCAAGATCTGGATGAGAAAGAATCAGATGATGAATCTGAAAATGAGGTAAATCCCAGACAAGTAATGATGGCCAACAAAGTCAATAAGAAGACAAGAAAGAGAGAGAAGCGTATTGAGAAAGTCAAGAAAGAGGTGAAAAAACAGCAGAAGAAGAGATCCACTGCAGAACGATTCAACTTTTCTGCATTGCAGCTTATTCATGATCCACAGGGCATGGCAGAGAAACTATTTAAACAATTAGAGACATCAACAAGGAGATTTGAAGTGAAATTAATGACTTTGGATGTGATTTCTAGATTGATTGGTTTGCATGACTTGTTTGTATTTAACTTTTATCCATACATGCAGAGATTCTTCCAACCTCACCAACAAGAAGTTACAAGAATTCTACAGTTCACTGCACAAGCCTGTCATGAATTAGTGCCACCAGATGTGATTGAGCCAGTTTTGAAAACGATTGCAAATAACTTTGTAACTGAGAGGAATTCAAGTGATGTAATGGCAATTGGTTTGAATGCTATAAAGGAAATCTGTGCAAGGACTCCATTGGCCTTGAGTGAAGATCTAGCACAAGATTTAGTTATGTATAAGACCTATAAGGAAAGATCTGTGATGAAGGCTGCTAAGTCAGTGATTCAGTTGCTCAGAAATTTACGACCTGAATTGCTGCACAAGCATGACAGAGGCAAACTAACTGAAGCAGCACATGAGAGGGAGCGATTGGAATATGGACAAGTTAATGCCAAGGATTTTATTTCAGGTGCTGAAGTTCTACTCAAAAAACCACAGAGTGATGTCGATATTGACTCTGCCACTTCATCAGATAATGATGAATGGATTGACGTTCACCATTCTGCTGTTGAAGATGATGCAGATGATCCTAATGAAGAAGAAGATGAAGAAGAAGGAGATGATGATGATAAACAAGATGTACAAGGCGATGATGATAAACAACAGAATTCTGCTAGTGACAAGGTGAAGTTAGCTGGAAAAGAGCAAAAGCTGTTATTAATCAAGAAGGTCAAAACTGAGCAAGCACAACAAGTCTCCATTGGTCGTCTCCTGACAGATGAAGATTTTAAACGAATTGATATCGCCAACGCCCAGAAGAAAGTTATGTTTCCTTCCAAAGGCGTCAAGCGCCCGTTGGAGGAAGACGAAAGCACCAACAACAACCCGGGCGGACTCGTTAAACTCGGAGATATTGAAAACATCCACAAGAAGCGTCGGCATGATAAGGAAGCACGTCTCGCGACCGTGCGTGCTGGACAAATGGATCGCGAGAAGTACGGGTACAAAGATCGCCGAGTGAATATACACTGTTCAAAGACCAACCGTGAAAAGCGTAAGACTAAAGCTTACCAAATGGTTAGGCACAAAGCGAAAGGCAAAGTGAAACGCAGTTTCAAAGATAAGCAAATTGCTTTGAGGAATCACCTATTGAAATTGAAGAAACAGCGTTAGAATACTTGAACAATGTTTATTTGCTAGTACAACAAAGCAAAATATAAGTATAAGATTGTTATATTCTGTACTTAGCAACCAATACATGAGAAATACAGTTTCTTAAATTATTGAACATCAATCCCAATCAATATTAACCAGTTGACCGACTCTTTTACTCACTTTAGTCTATTCTTCTTTGTTCTACAAATTGGAGATGAAATTATATGCTAATGAGTAACGAACTAAATTCTGTAATTAATTGAGACGGTGATGGCAGCTAACGTTCGATTTCATTAATGTGTTACAAAAGCAGATATTTATTAATCATCAAATGTGACGCAATCAGCTGTTTACGCTCTGCGCTCCAATTAATAAAGCGTGGCGTTGAACAAGCCCAGCTGAACGAAGAAACTTAATGGAGTAGCGATGAATGATGCGAATTCATACGTAAACTGTGACGACGAGAAGTTTGTTCGGTAGTGGTGGCGGTTTAATTGCAAGCAGCCACGAAGCAAAGCGTTCGCTCGCTCACCCACGCTCACCAGTTTTTAGTGCAAAGCGTTCAGAGTCGCGTCGACGATTTTAATTAGACGCGCAGAACGTGTAGACAGTTGCTCACGAATTTCACATGTATAACATGCTACTGTGCTGTTTTCTACTCACTACGGATCAACGTTCCTGAGCAGGTTATGAGGATCTTGCTCAAAGTTTAAGTTGAAGCCTATTGTTTTAAACATGACGACATTTCAAATCAACCAGAAACTATGGCCTATGAAAGCGCACTACTTCTTATGGAACGCCGGTTGATTAATTACACTTTTGCTTTTATGATGTGTGTTATCATTTCATAATTTTAGGCACTGCACCAGTGACACCCTTCCTAACAGTCTATGCAAAACAACTAGGCTTCTCCAGTTTCATCGTGGGAGTCATTTACATGATCCTGCCAATTTGTGGTATGATTGCCAGACCCACACTCGGTGCAGTGGCTGACCGTTACAACTGCCAGAAGAAAATCTTTCTCATTAACATACTCCTCACTGCAGTGATGTTTGTTGCAATCTTATATGTTCCAGCAACTAAGCGTGAGCTAGTGGGACACTTCACATGTGATTATAGTGAATCAGTATTTGATACTTGCTTACATAATTCGAGCTATCAACAAATAGACTCATTGCAGGAGTTTGAGGAAGTAAGAGAGTCTGCTTCTTATTTAACATCGAATTGTCAGGTGAGTATACTGTTCTTTCATGAATAGTTATAACTGATACATTTGATTTTAAGTTGAATTGTCCATTAAGTGATAAAATGTGGTATACTGTCAAATCATACTGGAATTATAGTGACCAGTCTGGGCCAAATCTAAACTTTCAAGCACATGTGCCTATTGGTCTGATGGAGAAGTTTTCCGATACTTGTGTAATCTTTAAAGTAGCTAATGTTACACTCCCCAATGGTATAACACTAGTACCAAGATGCCCTGCAACAGTAAATCATATATCTTCACTTTGTAATGTTCATTGTGATGCAGATCTTATTAACAATTTATTGCCCAGGCAGATAATGATACAAGATAAAGTGATTATTGGCTCATATCAGTTTTGGTTATTTGTAGCCTTTATGATTCTTGCATGGATTGGACAATCAGTGGTTGTAAGTGTATCTGATACAATATGCTTTCAATTGCTAGGTAAGCTGATGATGATTTTGTCATTTATTAAAATAATTTGGAATGAATTATAGGTGATAAACCAAATAAGTATGGCAATCAGAGATGTTTTGGTTCACTTGGTTGGGGTATCTGTGCAATTGTGACTGGTCTTATTGTTGATGCAGCCAGTAAGGATGAGAATCAAACAAACTATACATATGGATTTTATTTAGGCTTTACGTTGTTATTTTTGGATTTCCTTGTTTCATTTCGTTTGAAGGTAAGTTATTTCCAACATTCTCCTCACTTACTATATTTCATTAAATATAATTCCATGATTTTGATGATTAATGTAAACATGTTCATGTTTTTATTAGTCTTTGGATATTTGGTTTGTTGTAGATCGAGCAAAAGAATAGCTCAATGAACATCCTGCGCGACGTAAGCCAACTGCTAACGGATGTGCGCGTGTGCGTTTTCATCGTTTGGTGCATCTTTATTGGCATGTGCACAGGCCTCATTTGGAACTTTCTGTTCTGGTTTATCGAGGAGGATCTCGGTGGGAGCACGCGCAGCTGGATTAAAACGCTCGAGGGTTTGGCAATGGCGATCCAATGCCTCGGCGGCGAACTGCCGCTTTTCTTCCTCTCCGGCTGGATTGTACGCCGCATTGGTCACGTCAATTGCATGACGTTCATCCTGCTCGCGATGGGTGTCCGCTTCATCCTCTACTCGCTGCTCAGCGATCCGTGGTGGATCCTGCCGATCGAGTTCTTCAACGGCATCACGTTCGGCCTCTTCTACGCCTGCATGGCTTCCTATGCGAGCATCATAGCACCACCTGGTACGGAAACCACTATGCAGGTAATTCTAACACTAATAAGAGAATATCCTTTTTAGCGTTTTTCATTTGTTTTTTTGTGAACTTGATTATTTTTAAAACTTTAAAACTAAAACATATTATTGTAACCACTTCCTAACGAATTCTTGCTTGCAGGGTCTTGTAGGTGCGGTTTTCGAGGGCATCGGCGGGTCGCTCGGCAGCTTCATCGGCGGATATATGTTCCAAGCGTATTCGGGTTTAATTACATACCGAATATTCGGTATTGTATCGTTGATACTCTGTTTGGTGCACTTCCTTGTGCAGGTGTTGATCAAACGCGCACGAAAAGGTGAGAAGAACGACATTCAAAACGTTTCGACTCAGTAGTCTTTACTGAGACACGCACTTTGGGTGGGCAATTCCTTACTTCTTCTCACAAATAAACGAAGCTTTATGTACCTAGAAAAAAATGGTGTATTTATCCAAACGTGTATTGTAAGAAGTTATCTACGTTGAAAAAACATACAAATTGAGATATTTTCTTATTAAATGTTATGGATATCAAATTTTATTTCACAATTAACAATAAATAACAAACAGATGTGAAATACATTTCTACCGTGTCTATGGTGAGAATTAGTCAGGGACTGATGAATGCACACTACTAAAAGAAATGCTAATTGATCATTGCACTACTTGCAAAAGTTGAGACTGAAACTATACGCTTATTATATGTGCCTGTTATACAAATATTTAAAAAAATGAAGATGAACATTTAAACATTTGTACATTTGATTATATTAATTTCTTTACTTATTACTGTTTTTGGAAAGTGGTAAAAAAACTGTAAATTAGTCAAAATGCCAAATTATTATCTTCTCTTTCTTTCGTAGCAAAAAAAACCCAATATGTGAAAATATCAAATTTTAACTAATTAAACAGTTAAGATGAAATATTAAATTCTATTTCATTCACTTTGAAAGCTATATATTATTTAAATTAAGTTTTTTTGTCACGACACTTTTAAATCAAGTTATATTTAATAACTTAACAATACGATAAACTAACAAAATTGCAACTTCTCCGCAATGTCTAATCAACTAATCATAGTGTGTGCATCACATGTCTAACATGTGATATTATATGTGCACTTGAACTATACATTTATTGGTGTAAATTGTCATGCAGTGCACAAATTGAATGATCGATTGTGAATCACTATGCATGCATGTGATTGCGCTTCGACAATGCTTGTGACAATAATATTCTCTGCTTCTACTAGGTGCTTTGCGAATAGTTTGTCTGCCCCGTCGTAGTGATTGATGCATGCTGATTCTGTAATCTTTTGCCAGACCTGTTGTCTTACCAACTGCCCGACGATACCTTCGAGCCGTTCGTCGACGATGAGCAATCGCAGGAGCTGAAACTTGTCCATTAGTATCGTTGAATGGCGCAGCCGTACTTACTGGGCGTAGTTCTTCTATCAATAACGAGTTCGACGAAAAAGCAGCTGGCACAGTAGGATGCGCAGTGCATTCGGCACTGTCAGACCCATGTGATGTGTAGTCTAGTCTAGTCCTGGTCGCAGCCAGTGCGATAAACAGCGCGACGCCTGCGAAAACGGAGATAATTAATTGCACGTACTCATTTTTCACGCGTGCACATGGCCAACTGTGACTCAATGCACAGGGTATTTGATTTTCATTATCGTCATGATGGATTTATCACACCCATTAAGTGATATCATTGGGTGCGGACTTGTAATCTGAGTCTATAGCTTATTAAGAATGTAATACATCCTAATGGCACTTCTTAACTTGTTGTTGACATTGGTTGACATGTACTTATGTTTATTATTATAAATAGTAAATTCAACATTGTAGAATTTGAGTGCATTAGGCTACAAATACTTTTGTACATTTGCATTTTCCATGTTTAAGTCTTCTTGAACAAACATGTTTTGTCACTCTTTTCCAGAGAATTACTGTTATAGAAGCGTGATGTATGTGTATTGTATTAATAGCTCTGTCTGCGAGTAGATAAGTGAGATGATTTGTACATAGGTTCAACCCTGCTTTGGTGCATGCAATGATTGGTTATAACGGTTTTTATTGTGTATTAATAGATACATGCATCTATTCGTATGTGCATTCCGTTGGAAATTTAGCATGACTTAATTGGTTTAATAACTACTTTTAATTTCGGTAAACATTACTGTACTAACGTTACGGTGCAGTAATTACATTTATATAGCAAACCTTGGGGAAAATAAATAACGATGTGTGTCTTTAATGCAATTCCTAACTAAAAAATGTGTGAAATGAGCCTGGATTCCTTTCAAAACTCTTAGAAAAGCTGGTGATGCAATCAAAAGATGAATTATTATGTGGGTCTTGATCTAATTAAGTCATCAATGGACAAAGAACAACATTGGCCGCTAATTAGCAGAGGAGTTTATGTAAATGTTGTAAAAAATGTAAATTAAAGCCTTTACTTTTTATTGGCCCAAAGCATTAAGTGGTTAAGTCAAATATTGTTTAGATTTAGATAGATTTTGCAAGGATTTAGAAAAATTTTGCAACTACAATATAATATTTTAGTTAAGATAGGCTCCACAAGCTAACACAATTGTTTGGGTATGTAAAAATAGCGAGTGTTTGCATTATATGCCAATATTACTTTGTATTTTTGCATTGTTATGGTTTGAAATGTTAAAAAAAAAGATGTTTAAAGCTCATTCATTAAACACATTAATTAAAATTAAGAACACACAAGAATAACGACGTTAAATAGACAATAGTTTACTCATCTTCTCAGTGAGAATATCTTGGCTCGCCAATTTTTTTACATTTATTTGAAGTAAGCGCCTTCAGTTCAACCACATTTGTCCTTTGCGAATGCGCAGACGCGCAACGGGCGAAGATTAGATTGAAACAGTCTTGCTTGTAACTTCAACTTAGATAGCAAGACCACTTCGCCGCTGACTTTTATCATCGTTGTTACCTCGTTACTTTGTGCTACGTTATAAAAGTGTCCGAGTTGGACGTTTCTTCTAGTCCGCTTTTATAATATCATTATCATTTAAAATGGTGTGTATCTTCACATTGTTTAATAATTTCACCGTTCATATATATCGTATTGGTCGCATTCTAAAATTTCAATATGGATTAAAAGTGACCACGTGTGCGATAAAGGCCATGAAATATTTTAATACGCCATTACTAAACCCGTAACGTGAAATTACAGAGAGAATGTATATCCGTCCATGTGGGCCAAGCTGGTATCCAAATGGGAAATGCAGCGTGGGAGCTATATTGCTTGGAGCATGGCATCCAGCCAGATGGACATTTAATGAAGCCGGACGAGAAGATGGATGACTCGTTCAGCACGTTCTTCAACCACACCGGTACTGGCAAGTATGTTCCACGTGCTGTCTTCGTCGATCTGGAACCGACCGTCGTCGATGAGGTGCGCTCCGGAGAGTATCGTCAGCTCTTTCATCCGGAGCAGCTTATCACCGGCAAGGAGGATGCAGCAAATAACTATGCGCGTGGGCACTACACCGTCGGCAAGGAGATCATCGATCCGGTCCTGGACCGCATCGGGAAGCTGGCGGACCAATGCTCCAGCCTGCAGGGGTTCCTCATCTTCCACTCGTTCGGCGGCGGCACCGGCTCCGGCTTCACGTCGCTGCTCATGGAGCGGCTCTCCGTCGAGTTCGGCAAGAAGTCGAAGCTGGAGTTCGCGATCTATCCGGCGCCGCAGGTGGCCACCGCCGTCGTCGAGCCGTACAACTCGGTGCTCACCACGCACACGACGCTGGAGCACACCGACTGCGCGTTCATGGTGGACAACGAGGCCATCTACGAGCTGTGCCGTCGCAAGCTGGACATCGAGCGACCGATGTACACGAACCTCAATCGGCTCATCAGCCAGGTGGTGTCCTCCATCACGGCGTCGCTGCGCTTCGACGGCGCGCTCAACGTCGACCTCACCGAGTTCCAGACGAACCTGGTGCCCTTCCCTCGCATCCACTTTCCGCTCGTCACGTACGCGCCGGTGATCTCCGCCGAGAAGGCGTACCATGAGCAACATTCGGTGCAGGAGCTGACCATCGCCTGCTTCAATCCCACGAATCAAATGGTCAAGTGCGATCCTCGCCATGGCAAGTACATGGCCTGCTGCATGCTGTATCGTGGGGACGTGGTGCCGAAGGACGTGAACGCGGCGATCGCGGGCATCAAGCAGAATCGGTCGATTCAGTTCGTCGACTGGTGCCCCACCGGCTTCAAGGTGGGCATCAACTATCAGCCGCCCACCGTCGTGCCGCGTGGAGACCTCGCTAAGGTGCAGCGCGCCTGTTGCATGCTCTCCAACACGACGGCCATTGCGGAAGCCTGGGGCCGTCTAAACTGCAAGTTTGATCTCATGTACAGCAAGCGTGCGTTTGTGCATTGGTACGTCGGCGAGGGGATGGAAGAAGGCGAGTTTTCGGAAGCACGCGAAGACTTAGCAGCGCTCGAAAAGGATTACGAACTTGTCGGTATGGATACATCCACGGCCGAAGATGATGATGAAAATGTTGAATACTGAGTGCATATTTTTTTGTTTTTGTTTTTTGTAGAAATACAATGTTCTTCAATAAATATAACTTGTTTACTTTTGCAATTCCAACTCTCTTATAAGTACTCGTTTTCTAAAGTATAAAACCTTATATCGTATATTCTTCTGTAACACTGTATGGTAGGCTTGTCCCTCACCTACTCCTTCAATCATAGTCTGGATAATTGTAAAATGTTAAGAATGTTTTGCATGTTCCTCATGTTTGATTGGGATAATAATGAAAATGCAAATGTAAATTCAACCAGTTGAACATATGATTAAATACAGATAACCTCGCTTTAAATTCAGTTTCAACCGGTCCAACAAATGTTGTTTGTGAGGAAATTCTTTGCTCCAGTTTATTTTGAAAGAAATAAACAATATTTATATCTATCAGCATGTAGATGCCTTAGTGGATTGAATGCTTTGGTAAAATAAACATAATATAAGTCACGTTTTCCAAAGTTTTCCAAAGTTTCCATTGTAGAATCAAGAATTAACTGCAGACTTAAAGCATCAAATCGAAGAATACTGGTCTGAGAAACTTGCAAAGGATCCTAGAATTTCATACAATGAAAGTGAAAATGGCAGGAAGGAAAAGTATTATGTCCTTTCAATGTTTCCATACCCATCAGGAAATCTGCATATGGGTCATGTTAGAGTTTATACCATCAGCGATTCTATTGCTAGATTTCAACGAATGAATGGGAGAAATGTATGTATGTAGTCTGAAATATTTCATGCACATAAGTCACTTGAAAACATAATTTTAAGTTTTGAAGCAACTATCCATCCATTTAATTTAATTCGAACAAATATTTACAGGTAATTCATCCAATAGGTTGGGATGCATTTGGCCTTCCAGCAGAAAATGCAGCAATTGCAAATCACACATCTCCTGCAGAATGGACTAAAAACAATATTGCCCACATGAAGAAGCAGTTGAAACTTTTAGGTTGCAGTTTTGAATGGGATCGTGAATTGGCAACATGTGATCCATCTTATTACAAATGGACACAAGTATTATTCTTAAAATTATTTGAAGCTGGATTAGTCTATCAAAAAGAAGCTCTTGTGAATTGGGATCCAGTTGACTGTACTGTTCTTGCCGATGAGCAAGTGGATGAAAATGGTTGTTCCTGGCGATCAGGTGTTAAAATAGAAAAGAAATTGTTGAGACAGTGGTTCATAAAAACAACCAAGTTTGCAAAAGCATTGCAAGATGGTCTAGATGATTCAATCTTACAAGATTGGCAAGATGTTATCAAACTGCAAAAACATTGGATAGGAGATTGTAAAGGTATTGCTGTTGACTTTAAAGTGAAACAATTAACTAACCAATCAATTGATGGTTTAAAAGATGATGTACTGACTTTATGGACAGATAAAGCAGAACATTTAGAACATGTTGAATTTGTTGCTGTTTCCCATACAAATTTACTTGCTAAGAAGGCTGAAACATATAAACAACTTGATGAAAATACCAAACTATTGGATGTTGTGGTTATCAACCCCATAACAAATGCAACTGTAAAAGTGTACCTTACAAGTCAGTTATCATTTGCAGATGGTGTTGATTGTCATTTAGGCATGCCATGTGTTAATGAGGAAGATCAGTCTTTTTGTGATAAACATTTAATCGAATATGAGAAACATCCACCATCTGAGTCAGATACTGTTCAAAAGCAATCAGAAATGGTTCAAAAGTTAACTCATCTGAATGCAG
This sequence comes from Dorylogaster longipes, assembly GCA_027580035.1. NCBI lineage: Eukaryota > Metazoa > Arthropoda > Insecta > Coleoptera > Staphylinidae > Dorylogaster > Dorylogaster longipes. The sequence continues at coordinate 4,914 of JAODFX010193316.1, read as the reverse complement.
GTGGTTATTATACTAGTTCAAAATTGCGTGATTGGCTAATTTCACGACAAAGATATTGGGGAACACCTATTCCCATAATTCATTGTAAATCATGTGGGCCAGTACCTGTTCCAAAAGAACAATTACCTGTACTTTTACCAGAGCGTGACACAGTTACTAAAGTCGGAACTGTGTTGGCATCACATAAGGAGTGGAAAACTGTCCAGTGTCCTAAATGCGGACAAACAGCAGAACGCGAAACAGATACGATGGACACGTTCGTGGATAGTTCCTGGTACTTTTTGAGATACTTGAATCGAGACTGCAGTGAGGAGATGTTTGATGTGGATCGAGCTAAGTACATGTCGCCGGTCGACTTGTACATTGGTGGCAAAGAACATGGTAATCGTCTTGGTTTAGGAAATACGTGAATGTTAATTGCAAATGAACATGTTTCCAGCTGTTTTGCATTTGTACTATGCTCGTTTTGTTAGTCATTTCTTGCATTCGTTGGGAATGTTACCTGAACGTGAACCTTTCAAACGTTTATTGGTCCAAGGAATGGTAATGGGACGTAGTTATCGCCTAAAAGGGACTGGGAAATATCTACCATTAGACCAAGTTGATGTGATAAGTGAGTTCTAATAGACTTTTCCTAAACATATCAATATGACAACTATAACGGAATTCAAATTTATTTGTTTCATTCGCTTTTCTTATTTATAAATGCTATTTCGTCACTAGATGTAAAAATGAACAAAGCAACATGTAAAAGAACTGGCGCACCGGTTGTAATGCAATGGGAGAAAATGAGTAAAAGCAAATATAATGGAACAGATCCGAAAGAAATGTTTTCAGAATATGGGATTGATACGACTAGATTGTTGATTTTAGCCGACGTTTCCCCAACGTCACATCGAAATTGGAATAGCAATAGTAAGTTGTTTTATAATCTTTGAAATTTTATTAACCTTCCAGCTGATGCTACATTAAATTTCAATCTAAAATGTATGTCGTTTTGGGTGATATTTAAACCCACATCAAACTACAAATTGAATCAGATTATTATCTTCGAAATAATGTTAATGAAAGTAATTCATATGTCGAACTATATAATATGGTCCTGTTGGAAGGTTAAACTCAAGCTATGGTTTACATCAGGGAATTATGATCATGATAACTAGAGCTTTTCATATAACATTTCTTATTTCTCAGCATTCCCTGGTGTCATCAACTGGCAACGCCGATTATGGCTAACCATTCAACAATTTCATAAGCATCGTACGGAAATGCCTCCCGTTTCCAAGCCCGACGAGTTTCAAGCGAACGATGATTACATGTTCGATTCGCGTAATTACTATATTAAGGGCGCTACCTTCAACTATTGCGATTCGCAGCAAATCAGCGTCGCCATTTCCAAGCTGCAAGGGTTGACCAACAGTATTCGCCGAGCACCAGGCTGCGTTTTCGCGCACAGTTTGCAATTTGAACGAGCGCTTGCATGCCAAATTATTCTGCTCGCGCCGATGGCACCTCATTTCGCCTCAGAACTCTGGTCCGGCTTTGTATCCGCTCCAAACCGACTCAATGCCACCGGAGAAATTCAGTGGGACCAGGGTGTGTTGGAACAAAAATGGCCACAGATTGATTTAGACTACAATTTGGAACTAGTGTGCCTAGTTAATGGCAGCGAACATGCTGTCGTAAAGATCCCCAAGAAGGAAATAGACTTGCTAGCGAAAGATGCTGCGGTTGAAATGGCTCTGCAACAACCGAAAATACAAAAGGTGCTTGCATCCAGAAGCGTTCAGGATGTCAAGTTTGTAACGCACAAAGATTATGAATGCGTTGTTAATTTTGTCACGAGTCGTTCACAATCCAAACACAATTTAGAAGTGGATAATTCGACGGCACTTAATAATTAAATATGTTTTTGGTTTTTGAAGTTCGGCGTTATGTGGATGAATATCATATTGCTTTATTTCATATTTGTTTCACTTACATAACTTAACAAGTGTTTGTCAAATGTAACGAGTTACATTTGAAGTAGCATATTATTTCAGCATTCAGCTTAATGATCAATAGGTATTACATTTAGAGAAAAGTTTTCTTTAATAATCTTCTGTTAATTTTGCCTGTTGGTGTAAAGAGAAATTGGCTCTTCTCAACAATTGTGACACCAGCGCGAATCTTGTTAATTTCATCCATTTGCTGATTCGCAAACGTTTCTAAATCATCAGGCGTTGCACGAGACTCCGAGTGCAGACATACGATAGCCATCGCATGATTTTCGTCCTCGTCGTAAGTCGGCTTACCGAAAACAACAGCATACAGAACGTCTGGATGAGAGCAAAGCACTCGCTCGATCTTTGCTGGAACCACATGCCAACTGCGATACTTGAACATCTCCTTAATCCGGTCGACAACAAACAAATTGAATTCGTCATCGAGATAACCCAAATCGCCCGTTTTCAAAAACCCTTGCGCATCCCACGCATCGCTGGAATCCATCTTGTAATAACCCACCATTTGGTGTTGCCTCTTAATACGAATCTCACCCGTACGGTTTAGTGGCAAGTTTTCTTCTGTATTATGGTCAACTATCTGCAATAGAACGATAGGGAAACGAAATCTTTTGCTATCAAGTGTCGAGTATACCTTTATGATTTGATCATGGCCTACAGGTTTACCACATGAACCCAATTTAACCGGTTTCTCATGATAAGACACCCATCCACCTTCGGATAGAGCGTATCCTACTCTTACGTTTGTATCGCATAAGATATTGGTACAGTGTTGGATGTACTTTTCCGGAATGAATCCACCACCACATACTAGCTCTCTTAAGTGTAATTGCTCAGCAATGTCCCTGTTGAGAAGTTTCGACACTTCAATCATAATTGTATTAGATAATAACATATGAGTTACCTATAAACAATTGAGTTTGGAAGAAGTGAAATACTTTACATACTTTTTACTCACCCTATATTTAGCAATCATTTCCCAATGTTTTTCCTTTTCATATTGCTTGCATAATAATATCGCTGATCCTAGTTGAATGCTTATAGCGAATTGATATGCAGTGGATAACCAATAAAATGTTGCGTAATTCAAATAGATTCTTTTAGTATTATCCGCTCCGATTTTATCATAAGGCAAAACATATAATAATGTGATATACAAATCCCTTTGGGCATTCCAGTAGTCCCACTGCTAAACAAAATTGTGCATATCGTACTTAAGTCGGTGACATAAGTTGGTTTAAAATCAACGTTAATCTCAGATGCACTTAAAATGCCATAAATTGTCTCATATGCGTGGTGAGAAGTAAGTGAGACGGATACAATTTTCGGAAGCAAGTTGTTACCATCCAGATCACCTTCGATTAAGTGTTCGGAACCGTCGGATACAAAAATGATTTTCGGCTGGATCAAATTCAAGAGGTATTTAGTATCTGGCAGAGATAACGTTGGATCCGTGCAGGAAAGCACTGCGCCGATAAATTGCGCTGCAATCACGACGACAGCAGCGTTCATATGATTGTAGGAACACATTAAGATGTTATCACCGACACTGATTCCGTCGTTTTGCAGGTATTGTGCCAGCTTAATGGAAGCTTCGAAAAGTTGCTTAAAGTTTTGTGTTGCACCGGAAGCTGCATCAATCTAGAAGCAAAAGACGATCAGGAATGCAAACAAATACTTCAAATGTCAGAATGGAATAAACGCAAACCTGTGCGATAAGTTCTTCATGAGAAGATAATTCTTTCAGTCGATCGAAGTAAAATGTTCCTAAACCGCCTGGATGAGGTTTATATTCATCAGAACGTCTCACGAAAAGTTCATAAGTTTCACGATTATATTCACACATATTTAAAGAATCAATTTTCAGGCTAAAAATTTCTTTTCGTATAGTAAACTATATATATAATAAAATTGCTGAAATAAAAATTCAATATTTTGAAGTAATTAAAACTAAGTTATTTATAAGTAAAACCTCATTTATTCATGTATGAACATCGAAATATTGGGCTATAATTTAATAAGTTACTTGGAAAATAAGATAAAACGTGTTGTTACTGCTGTTTGAAATTTAGAACTTAACAGTTTTAGTATAATTTATTAAAACTGTTAAGATGATCTTCTCATTGTAAATTCCTTGAGTTGTTATCAAGTGAATGTAGTGCATTCGATACAAACGAAGGGTTAATTATTGGTTCAGTGACCTGTCACGATAAAACTGCGGTATGTTAAAATTTTATTCGAATGATTATCATGCGTATACTACATTTATAAACCATATACGCTTAGACGAATTTAACGTATCATCGTTAGTTTAAAAAAATAGAAGTGATTACTTGTTTATCCGTTGAGACTTATATTGAGTTAATACTAATGTAATGCAAAGACATAAGCAGCATTTCATAGAATTAGAATGAGATATCAACATGTCATGTCTTATACGATCTTACCCCATGTAACTAATCTCTTTTCCTTTATCCGTGTTGAAGATAAAACACAACAATGAACTAAACAGTGAATGAAGGTGAAGACTGTTCAAGCTTGGAGCAAGACACGTTGCAAGCAACGCGATAAACAAACATGATCAAGCGTTCTTGTTGCATGTACAATATATCTGTTATCAATTTTTATAAAGTGTTCATTCCGAGAGAGAGAGAGAGAGAGAGAGAGAGAAAGATAATGAAAGAGAGGCTTCTGATACAATTTCACCACAAACATGTCCAGCCTGATAAGTTTCAACTTTAATGAGGTGCACGTGGTGAGAATGTAAAATTCACATCATGCAATAAGCAAGAACTGTTTTTTTTTTAAATAAGATTACGTTTGACAAATATTAAAAGCAAATAATTCCTGTTTTGTTTAATTAGTAACTATTTTTCAAGGTACATTTTATTGTGTTGTTTTGTTGAAACAG
>JAODFX010193205.1:0-15881 GCA_027580035.1 Dorylogaster longipes | reverse complement strand
CACACATTCCGAAATTATCCGTGCGCAGTGTCTGGTCAGCATAAATTTAATCGTTGCTTAAAAATCTTGCGTGATAGAAAAATTTCAAAGTTGTATCAGAAATCAGCGTTAAAGAATCTTTCTAAAACACCGAAAAACTATGAAGCAAAGGAAAACCTTGTTGATATTATAATGTATACAAAAAACAAAAACAAAACTTGAAATCCGCGTATTTATAAGGAAATAATAAAAAAAACTATGGGTGATAGAGAAATACGGAATGCACGACAATTATTAATACGCGGGAAAGAAAATCGTGTTGTCCAGTGTAATTTGGGCTTTTATTCGTGCAACACGGTGCAGTTTCGCAATCGTAGTTGATTGTGGCGACATGCCCAAATGACGCCGTTGCTCGCATGAGCTGCTCGTCGCAGCTGTGGAGAAAAAATTTAATTTAAATCTTATTAGGCGCCTTGTGCGCAGCTAATGGCGCCACGGGAAGTTGCCTTCGGTTCCGGCGCTTGCCGTTTACGACTCAATAAGCAAAGCGCATCGCCAGGTGAGCGCGCCACTGCAGAAAAGTGAGCATTTTACGACCCATTAAGCGATAGAATGCCCCGAAGAAGTCGTCGCTGTTGCCTGCCGGCTGGGAAATTTCCGAACGGCGCGCCGCGCCGCGCAGCGTCTTGTCTCCCCCCGGATGCAACAACCAATCCTCTGCCAATAACACCACCGTAATGCGCTTGTAATTCGTCAGGCGTTTGGCGCTGCTGCCGGCCGATAAACGCGTTCTTTGTGTGTGCTCTCGACGCGTGCGCACATATCGTTTGCAGCGCGCCGGCGAATTGATTTTATTGCCGATTTGCTGTTCGTTTCTTGCTTCTCAATTTCACGCCGCATGCGCCGCTGCCTTGTAACTTGAGCTACGAAGAAGATACATTTGTGTTTGCGTGCTTTTCGCTCCAAATAAACTGGATACTTTTGACCATTTCGAAAAGCAGCAGTTTTGCTATTTTTCACACACCTGCAGAAAAGCAAGTCTATTCTTCTTGACGTTTAATAATCTTATAGTCGAATTTTACAAATTCACTTTCTCTTTATCTTAAATATTATTTTATTCAAATTCGAATTTCACATTTTTATGTGTGATTGTTCCAATTGTTGTCTTAACGAATCATTGCAATTTTTTCCACCTTCTTTCGTTATTATCAACCAAAGTATTAGTTCACCATGAAATCATGAAATGTCCCCACCTAGTATAGAAATTGAATATAACTATAATTTGCAAGTGGGTGTTTAATTTATGAGATTTTCCAGCGAAGTGACGATAAATGGGACAGTGACGATATTTGGGACATACCTTACTCATTTGCTACAAGAAACGTAGAAAACGTAGATCATCGTTTTTTTTTTGCTTCACATTTTACTTCAGTGTGAAAATTCGAAGTTTTTTCTTGAAAATCCGATGGAAACAATGCAAAATTCACAAATGGAAAACGTGTTTTGCTTTGATGATATGATATGCACATGAATAAACGATCAAATGGCTCAACTTTGTTTGCCCACCAAATATTTGTTATGTTTCATATTTCTAGTTTATGCAGAATATGTTGGTGGAGGGTGGAGGAGGAAGTGGTTCGAAGTTAAAAGGAAAGGCGAGAAAAATCGGGAGTGCCCACGAAGCGGGCGCGGAACGCTAAGCAACAATTATCGCGACTCAACGCGCTTAAGTTTATCGCAACTCGCGTGGCACACTCAAGTTGCGCTGCAGGCGAAACTTGCCACCAACTTTCCCTCGCTCCTCCGCCGGTCCCCCTTCCCTCCACCCCTCCGCCACTCCGCTTGTCCTGGAGCATTTTATTGTTTCTGCTAAATGCAGTTATCGCTGGCAGCGCTTATAATTTCGCAATGCTTTTCCAGCGCGCGCGGCGAATGGCGAAAGTTTGTGCAATTGTTTTCGATTCTTTTAATTGTCGCCCACCCCATTCGTCTGCCTTCTCTTTTCGTGCTTAATGCGGCGCAAAAGCTTTTGCCAAGCCATTCGAACGCGATATTTACGCGCGTCCAATTAATTTATGCGCATTTGATGCGACGCGATGCGTGCGCGTAACACGTTAATTAGAATGAATGCAATGTTTGGCAGCGGGGGGCGGGCGGCGGGCGCATCGCGTGTTTTTCGGCTGCGTTTAGCCGCGCGCGAGCTTCAAACGCAATTAAAATGCAAAACGCGAGCGTAAAATATTGGCGCCGAAAATTTTGGCGGCGCAAAAACGTCGCTGTAAATTCGGCTAGGCCCAATGGATTTGCGCAACAAATTCATACACATTCTCATTATGAAAAGAGGACTTTGGGTGTTTACGCCAAGCGGCGGATTACGTGTGGTAACCAACGAATCCATTGTTGAACAGCTATTCAAACACGAATCGTATTTAATAAGGACATGCGGTTGTGACTTGGGTTGAAAAAGATGGATTTTTCTATTTTCTTTTAAAAAAGTCCTTAAAGGTCCAATTAATAAGATGGCAGTCTTTCTTTTTTTTTTTGAACATTTAAATCTCTGGGTTTTATTATCTAATTATTTAGTTAGTTATAGTTTATTGCTTTACATTTAGGTACACATAACTCACAAACTATGAAAGATAGAAAGATAATTTTTTGTTAACATCTAAATTATTTTTTGCTCTAAATAGCTGGTGAAGTTTTATTATTGCGCAATGTATGGTGTTGGAATAAAAAATTAATTACATGAAAAATTTGCATAAAAATTAAGATATGATTTTGAATGAATTTTCTGCAGAAGAAGAAACACAAAATTTCAATGCAGGATTTTAATTTTTGTGGGTATAAAATTTTAATCTTTGGTAGAATTGGAGAAACTGATTTTTTAATATTGTATATTTTTAATTAAATGCAAAGGAAGTACCCTTAAACGCCTTGGGAATTCATCAACATAATGCTAATGCACAACAATCAAACAACGATAAAAAAAAACAAACAAACAAAGAAGTTGGGGGATAAATCTGCGCGACGTTCCCGAATGCGTTGATTAAATAAGAAAGCGCTTTTTGCACGTGTAGCTGCTTTTGTCGGTGGCATCGTCTTCTTCGTCTCGCCGACGAAATCCGTGTTTGCGCTCGCAGGACGTTCGTTCTGCTCAACGTCCTTCCGCAGCGTGGCGCAGCGGGATTAACGTATCGCGTCTCGCAGAACCGAAGAAAACCGGAAACACGCCGCGGAGAGGCGGCCTTAATATATTTGAAATTGTTTTACGACAAAGGCTGCATCAGAGGGCGGCGAGGGGGTAGGGGCAGGAGCACAGCACACAGCGTGCCGCAATCGCACCCGCAACTCAACGCCTAAGCCGAAAATCTTCAACATTACGATCATCCGTGTGCGCGAGCAAACTCTGCGGGGGGCTGAGGCTGGCATGGGCGTTAAATAAGTGCGGATGAAGGCCGAAACAATACCCACGCACAGAGCAGGAATAAAGAATGGTGCTGGGCAAAAACGTGCCGATAAATAAGCAACGGGATAGACTCAAGCATTTTTATCACTTTTATGGTCAAAATTGCTTTAAGAGATGTTCCTCTTCGGCACCTTGTTGATCGGATACTTTCAAGTGTTAGATTAACAAATACATTGAAAGAATTTCCACTTCCAAATATCGTCACAGATTCATTTATTTTTTAAGCGAGATTTTCTTCTTTGTGTATTAAGTGCCATTGAACACATTATCTCCTTTTTTTCTATGCCTCTTTGTTATTCAACTTTTCACTGTTTAGCATTACTTTGAACGAGAATTTTTGCGACTTTTCATTCGTATTTTGCTATTTTTCACGCTCGAAATTGTAATATTCGTTTTGACATTAAGACTAGGATACTCATAACAGAGAATGCGAATATTCGCTTGACTAAAATAGTAGTGACTACGTGAAATCTGTATTTAGCATCTTTTTTCAAATTCAACATGTATGCGTAATATGAATATGGATTTTTTTTCGGTCTCTTCCTCGTCGATAAAAGTGTGCTAAAAAATTGCGGAAACTCTGCATTGAATTTTTATAATGTAGTAAAAGTGGCCATAAATATAGAAAAATATAAATATAAAAAAGCAAAGAAAAATCAATACATATAAAGTAAATGTCCCAACTATCGTCACTGACCCATTTATCGTCATTTTGGTGGAAATCTCATAAATTAAGCACCCGGGTGCAAATTACAGTGATACAGTGAAATTTCTAATTTTCACATGACGATATGGGACATTTACCTTATATTTTAGGATTGTAAAGTTTGTGGATCTGTCGATTTTACAATAAATCTTTGCAGATATCTTTTTGTCTAATTTCAGCTGGTAGATGTATCTACGTAGATGTAAGATGTAAGGTTAATTAATTTGATTCGAAGTTTCGACACATTCGAATATTTACTGCGTTTCATCCAAGCTACACTTTGACCTGCAAGTTGACCTGGGCACACATCGCTCGTATCATTTTACGAACCCATCATGTATCCTTTAGAGAGTCAACAGCGAATTGGGATTTATAGACGTCAAAGGTTCATACAGGTCGCTTTCGAAGGACATCAAAGGCTTGTCATTCAACACTACATTTAGTTACACCAAAAGTTTCCAATCGCTGCTTTCGACTTTATTATCCACAACCCACTCTTCTGAAGCTTCATTCTTTTACTCTTAGGTTTCAAATGTCATAAAATGTTCACAAAATTGTTGCATGAAAATAATTAACGTAAAGTAATTAAATATCGTCACGCAATAGAAAGTGCAAAAACGAGCAGAATGTTTAATAATGTTTTACTCTTATAGTAATATATATAATATATATCGTAATATAGCTGTCCCAATTGTTGTAACTTAACTTCTTAATGGTATAACAAATCATTGCAATTCTTTACCCCTTCTTTCGTCATTACTAATAATCGGTATGACAAGAAATTCTAGATGTAGTTCGCGTGTGACGATAAATGGGTCAGTGACGATATTTGGGACATTCACCTTATGCATTCATTCTTTGAGTTTAATCAAATGAATGTGCTAGAAAGGAAGCAAACTATACGCTTGATTTGCATCGCGTCTTCCACGTGTAACTGCACCTGACACGAGCATTAATTACGCTATTAATTAATAGTCCTACTTTAGCCTCTCTAGCGCCTCCTAGCAGATTGGATACGCATGACGAGCACTGCATGCAGGCAACGTCGTGCGTGTCGTATTTCGTTATTAGCATGAGCATTGCATGCTGAAATCAGCGAAGGAAAGTTGATCTCGGCGAACAAATATCGGCATAGGTCGTAGATCAGTTCACGGCGCGCTGGCTGCGATATTAATTACCCCCATGGAGCAGTTCATAAAGTTTGGACTAGTGTAAGTGCTGGCAGCAACAGACAGTTTGTAATTTTAATTGGATACCAAGTCGATCCACTTTAAGCGGATGCTATAAGTATTATCCGGCTAAATATCCTGGATAAACGATTGATTTCGTTTGATTGATTAATGACTAGTGAGGGGTTCATTTTGCTTTACAAATAAAAATATAATTTGAAGCTCTATCGCTCTGAGTTTGGCAGGATGTTAAACCCTTGGATTAGAATGGATTGCCTGAGCCATTTCGGCTAATGTCTATTCATTCCTCAACGCCCATCAAGGCAGGGCTTCGAGTGCAATTAATGAACGAAATGTCTTCTTATCGAGTTAGCACGCCGTTTGTATCTGCCTCGTCAACAATAGCTATTGAGATTATATGCGAAAATTTTCTTGGTCCTTCGAACCGGATCGGGGGCCTTTCTTCTTGCACCTTCTGCAACATGCATACTCTCCATCCCGCTAATCTCGTGCTCCTGTTAACGTCCAGGTGCGCAGACGCGGCTGACGTAAATAATCTGAAATAATAATCAGCGCGCATTTAGCGGCGAACGGCGAGGAACGCTAACTAACCGTTATTTGCGACCGACGAGATTGTAAGTCATGGCAGGTGCTACTGCACGTACGGCTACGTCTGAATGGAGGCTGGTTTTGGTGCTTGCAAATTTAGCACCCATTCATTTGCCAGGTGGAGGTTTTCCAGCATAATACGCGCTTGCTTGCTTGCATCCCACGTCGAATCCGCACGTGTCATTATGTTACCTGCGTTTTCTTCCGGTGCGAATTATGAAAATAATAGCCACCAATTAAGGAAATCGTTTGGAACAATATTTGCGCAACATAATATGGTCGTTACTCTTAGGCAAACAATCAGGGAAGGCAAACAGAAGCGACGAAGAGAGGAGAGAAACGTGCGCAAAACTCTCGTCATCCGGTAATGAAATTGACGATTACGGCCTCAGTGTAGGTATTATTGCATTTATTCGCAAACGCGAAATAGGAAATATCCACGGAAAGTTCGCATCGATGGGGTAAAATCGTGTCCTTCTCGGAAGCGGGTCGGTCGGCCATGTTCGGGTTCTGTTCTGCGGGTTGCGCGTATCGCAAAGTTTCGCAATTTCCAAACCGTTGGCGATCCGTCCGCGCGTCCAAATTTCGAACCGCCGACGGTCGTACGAAACACGGAACTTGTTTCTCGTGGCATTCAGCGAGATAATGCATCTGCGACGGGTGTATTTTCAACCATGTAGCGCATATCGTCGTCGGCGCATCCTTCAAACTTGTCGATTTGCAGAGACCCGAACAGAATGTCGAATTACACCCTTTTCATTTCAGTCTATGCACTCTGCTCTTTTATTTGCTGTTGTTCCCTAGAATATTGAACCAAAAAGAGAGTTATTCAATCCAAATGATTGACTTCTTGGCATCAACATCCGTTTAATTTGGGGTTTTGCTAGTTTTGTTGAGCATGTGAAATTCCAACTGTTTTCGGCATTTTCTTCATTATCAGTTTACACTGATAACTTGCGCGATGTGCGGGCGCAACTCGTCAGCTTTCACTGCAATTCGCATGCGCTTTCCCAAGCCGAAATACCAATTTTCGGAGTTATTACGCTTTGCACACTCGCTGCTTTCCTTTTTTCGGCGTTAATTGCATATTTGCAGTATTTCGCTGCAATCAAAATGCTAATTATCGCAGCCAGCATAGTCCTCGTCGTAAACACACAAACCTCGTTCGGTTTGTTACTACATAAGAGATCTCATTCTGCATGCACAACGCTAGGTACTCTTCAAAGCAATTCAAAACCGTATTCGTTCAACTGCATCATAATTTGCTCCCTAATTGATGGATTGGCACTCATTTGGAAAGCATTCATTGCGAGTGCAGGAGGTTGGCTACGTTTCAAGGATTACATCCTGACAAGACAAAAATAAGTTGTTACAATATTCACTTGGGAGATTTTCGTCTTGCAGACCTTTTTCACAGACAGTGTTAACCTTCTTTCAATGAGGGCACTTGTAATAAATGCAGGCAGAAACCACGAGCCGCAGACTTCTGCGATTTAGGTTGGTGGCTTGGATCGATTGCACATTGTCCAAACGAACTTAGCTGATTAATACAGCGTTTCCAAAACGTGTGCAACTTGGAAAAGTTTCCAATACAAGTTTCCATTATTGATGAATTCAGCATTGCAAAATAGGTAGTTTCTTCCGTAGTAGAGCAGAGTAGAAGCAGTGTTGGGAAACGCTGGTTCCGTTTGCAATTGCGACCTCCATGTTGGCGCATTGTTTCCCATCTACGTCTTGGAGTGCTGTCATTGGCTAGCTTTCAAGCAGACGTCGTCGGATGTAAATGCCGCAGACCAGACCAGACCAGACCAGACCAAACCGCAGCGCACTGTCGGTGAGCGACTTGCACGTTTTTGCAATGCAGGCGGACCAGCGAGGAGAGACAAAGTTTCGCCCGATGTTCTCCGGTCGTGATTTATCGATTTCGTGTGCAAATTAACCGGCGACGCGACAGCACGACGCTGCCGACGACGACGACGACGGCGACGACGGCGACAACAATCTAATTGGAATTAATTAAGCGCGCGGCACTCCAGCCGAATATTAAGAAGCCCGTTCCGCTGGCGAAAGGGCGTAGGAGGTCGAAAAAACGATTCCAATCTCTATCTGTTTATTGCACTCGGAAGCTACCCCCGTTGAGGGTCCACTTACTGAGGTCTTATGCAGAAAGTTTCTGGCTTTCTGGATAAGACCTCAGCAGCTCCTCAACAGCTTAATGCTTGTGCTTGAAAGGAGTGCGAAAGGATAGCAAGAGGAACCGGGGGACAAGGGGAATAAGAGAACCATTGAAATTTGCTTTATTGTCCCGCGATTCCTCTAAAAGATTCAGAGTAGTGTAGTAGTAGTACTTACTTCTTCAAATCAGGTTTTGATCCTGGGATCTCCCCAACGCTTTTTAATTTCACGTGGTTATAGAGAGTGAGAGAGATCTTTGAGGAACAGATGATGCTGAAAGAACGCTAACTGTTTTATTATATCTGTGTATTTTGAAGCATATTTGCAAAATTGCATTTTCGAACGTATGCCTGCTTGAAATGAACTGAAGCCGTACGTGAATAAGCACACTGATGCGATGCTATTTCCCATTCTGCCTGCTTAGGTGATGGTTGTTGGCCTGCGGCCAATTCCAACCGAATCTCCTCCTCTCTACGCACGATGGACCTTGAGTGGCCAAATTCGCTTCCGCCTTTTCGCGCACACAAAACGGCGAGAAACGAAACGTTTGCGTGTATTTAAATACGGACTTGATCATTCGCGTTTGAGCGATGACTGCTTTCCGGGCCCCTGACTGCTCCCTGCTTATCTCTTCATCGCTGATGACGTGCGAAGGATGGATTCGGGCGACAAGGATATGTTGCGCATTCGGAGTACAAAACAGCGTGCATATGCGGTGATCGTCGTTCATCCATCATGGACGATGATGCATGGGTGATTGTCAAGGCAAACAGATGAAATCAATGACAGGCAGCCAGAGCATCCATAGTGGCAATAAATAAGTGCTTATTGTTTTTGTTTTCAACACCATCCAGAAACGCCAGATCAAAGAGATGATAGGTTTAAGATTGATCCTCTTGGTTTGGGAATATTTCAACTTGGATAATTTTTTGTGTGCGTTGGAATTTTGAGAATAGATTGATTGATGCAATAAGGCCATTCATTACTCATTCCCTAATATCAACCCAATCCAGTAAGAGTTAGTACATGCCCGGGTCAATATTTAAACCCCTCAAATCATTACTGAATGATTGAGAAGGTTTTTGATCACTCAGTATTCCGATAAGCCGTGTGCGCGCGCATGTGTGCGTATGTGTGTGTGTGGGTTTGTCAGCGCGTCAAGCTGCAAATTGCAAGCGGGTAATTTATGAGTTCGAAGCCTGTTGGAATTGACTAATGAAAACGCTGCGATGCTATGGACGGATGGATGTGCCAACAAGCGTCGAGCGTGTGGAAGCTTGGCATCAACGTCAATATGGCTTGTCCTTCAAGCACCTGCTGCAAGAGGTCAATATGGGGATGGTTTGATTTCCCATTCAACTCATCACCTCCCAGTATACAGTAACAACACAACATGCGGCTTAACTTTACCAGCTGATAGTACCTACTTGTTGCTCCTTTCTTCGGGAAGGAAGGAACTTGCCCCGAAGTTTACAAACTAGAAGTTTATTTTTTGATGGAGTGTATTTATCTGTCCGAGGTTTCCATCAAGTGATGAAGCATATTTGTTTACTGTTTACTGATTGTTGTGCGGAATTGGAGACGAGTATTGAATACATACTGTATACTGGTTGACGGATTGTTGATCTTTGCGTAGTGGACTTGTCGACATGTCGGTTCGTTAATTTCGTGTTCAATAAACGGGCGAAACGAGCGCGCCGGCAATTTGGCGATTCGTTAATGAGCGCATAAAATTCCATCCGGATGGAGTCGAATTCTGCGCGTTCGCATGGATGCACCCTCGGTAATTTCGGGCATAATATATTGCGGGGTAAGCCATTCGTTCATGCCCAATGTCGAATCGATTACTCTAATAGTCATAAAGACTTCATTAAATCACGCATTTGTATTCGATATCACCATTTATGTCTTGATCAAGAAATGAAATTGCGCTACGTTTAGATAAATAGGTCACCTGGCCACTTTTTCCAAATTAGATACAATTTCTTGCATTGTGGGTGCATCCGTCTCTGTAAGGTAACCACATTACGTGGATGTTCAAAAGTACTTCGTTAGCACGCCATTTGACTTGAACTGCGTTTTCATTAGTTGATGTCAGTTTCGCAGTTGCAAAGGAAAGCATTCATTTCCGAATTGGCGCATTTAAGCATGCCCTGCAGCATGCTGCTGCGCGCTACTCAAGTCGAAGTAATTAACGCAGGTGACGCAACAACACTTACACAAAAAAGTGGTCGCAACACCAAAGTCAACACTTGCAGAGCAGAGTGTGCTGAAAAGCACACCTTTATATCAACAAGCAGCGCAATTCATTATTTTCATCGTACAGTCTACACAAACAGCAGTGGAAAAAGAAACCCAAACCCAAACGAATAGCGCTGAAAAGGACAATTAACTTCTTGAAAGGGGTAATTAAATATGAATTCATAAGAATTCCGTGCTGTAATACCTCCTAGCATTGCAATGAACTTCCTGCATTTTACCTTCTTTTATGGGCATAATCTACACTTAAATATTATCGTTAATTTCAACGCATTCAAAGAGGAGCTGCGGAATAATTAAACCAACGCATGTTTACGTGTAGCAGACCATAAATTAAAATAATTAGGTCATGCTTTCCCATTTCTCGCTGTTTTTGCAACCAAATAGCGACCAGTGGCCTGTAATAAATCAAATCGCACCGCATATCTGCTCGCGTTTATCAACGTTCGCTGTTTTTTTTTGTATTGTGAGTCAGCTTGGGAGGAGAAAGAATGCCTTTGCGAATTCCAGGTGGGCTGTGATATTGTGTGTTGCGCATAAAAGGAGAGCAAATATTTTCGTTGCGAATTAGCCATGTGCAGGCAAAGTGCTCAGTAGCCGCTCGCCCTTCTGGCACTGTAATTTTTATTCCGCTTTGGCATGCTTTGACAGCAGCAGGAGGCAGCAGTGGAGGCGCCGGGCTAATTGATTTATAGTCTTCATTTCGCGTTCATTGCAATCGAAAGCAATTACGGTGTTGTCTTCCCTTCCCTTTGGATCTTTTAACGTCAGAGAAAAACCGAGGTGGGCAAACACTAGCTGGTAACCAAAGAAGCTTCTTCTCAGCTGCGTAATTGAATTGGTGTGCGGGTAGGTGCAAAGTGTATTCAATAAAGTGACCACACTCGTATGCAAATGTTGCATACGAGGACCCTCTTTCCCAGCTGTGCTAAATATTCATATCCAACCAAATATGAACTCCGCGCGTGGGCGCTCAAAGCAATACTTTTCCTCTGATCAACATTTCGGATCTCAAATAACTCGCGGGCGGTTGAAGTGTTTAAGTGCTTTTCTGCAACATGCCACACCAACGTGGATGTTGCACAAGCATTTCGTTTGACACCTTCGCGGTGTTTTAATCCTTCCACCTGGAAAGCAAACGGATTCGACGTCAACGTTTTTCTTGGCGTCGTTTAATTATACGTTACGAAAGCGACATATTCACACACGGACGAGAGTTGTAAGCAAGTTGGGGGAATGGAATGAATACGGGCGCGTTTCGTGTCCCTTTCATCTGTCTATCCTTTTGCACGACTTCCCTTGCCCCATGATGATGAGGGCCGGCCGCGTTCGCGCGTTCTCGCGTGCTTTCTTCCTCGGTTCGCTCCTCGTCCGAATGAATAACTTACACGGCTCGCTCCCGCACGCACGCACGAATTGTACGAATAGGCGAAACGCCAAAGCGCTCGGACAGCCAACCTCGGAAACGTCGACTCCTTATCGTGCGTCGAAAGTCTATTAGCTCCTTATATCACTCGGCGTCTCTTGCGCGCTGCCACGCGCACTATCCATCCACCACTCCTCCTCTTTGATCCTCACTGCCGTTTGCGAATGGTAATTAACATGAACGGACCTTTGGCGTTGATATAAACTACTTTGCAAAATATGCTTAAAACATGAAGGTGGTACCAGATAAACTTTCGAAAATTGTTTTTGTATCTTTAAACTAGAGATAAAGCATTGCGCATAATAGAAGAAGCACTTTACTTTAGAAAACACTCATTTAGAGCAATATTAAAAGAAAGTACCTCCAATGACCCGTATTTTGATTCTAAATTCCTTCCTTACCAGTTGAATAGAGATCTTGAATGATCCATTTCGTCAATGTCTCATAACATGTTCATCTTTGAGTTTTTTTTTGTGCATATCTCGACTCTTTGTTGTTGATTGGGGCATTCGGATGTCGATGGGATCGGTTTGCGCGTTTGCTGGGCACGTGATCGCACTGCGCGTCGCGCATGAATGTCTCGTTAATATTCATTCGCACGCTAATGTCATTTCGCGACGAATCAATCAATCCGTCGCTACGCCCACTGGTCACTCGAGCAATCGTCGTCGTCGTTGCCGTCGTCCTCAATAGCTAGTTAGCTGGTAATCCGCTTCCTGTCGGCACCAGGCTCGCATCTCCATTCAGGATAATTCGGGCGTCGTGCTGCCGAAAACGCTCTGCCAAATAATTTGATCGCTTGACTTTAACGCGCACGTAATCGGTGCGAATGCAGCTGCATTGAATTACACTTTTTGCGAGTGGCGTTTACAGCAAGATGATCTACTTCTTCATCCTCTCTAACCATACCTCATCGATGTATAAGAAATTTAGAAACCAACTTTCCAAATTTAAAGTTTCAGAAAGCAAATTCTCATTGCATCCAATGTCGAGTTAAACACGTCTGTTGCAATTGTCTGAACGTGTTGAGACATATTAGATTTAATAATTGAAGGTCTGGAAGCGGTAAGATGAGGACGAAGAACGGGGAACGTGAAATTACTATTTGATCAGATCCTTTGTTCATATGGCGACATGACCATATGAACTCGCAATTCTAATCGAATCAAATCATGATTTATTTACAGGGGGACAGCATTTCGTAGACGAGTATCTGTCGACTCTACCGGATGTCCCCAAATCAGCATTTGCCCATTCAATTATTGAGCACAAATCAATTATGAACAAATCTCCTCGTGCCGGACTCCACATTTGGAAACTCGTGCATATTAATGGCTGTCGTTTGTTTTTCGAACGATTTTAGGCTGTTCCGATCCCCTTTCTGTCAGCGAGAGTGTGTATTTGCGGTGGTCGTCCAGCCAAGAGCAACAGGAGCGCTTTCATTAAAGGACTCGCCGGTCGCGGCGGTAAGGTCCACCCCCGCATGAATTAACACTCAACCGCAGAGCTGTCAATGCAGCGGCGCATTGTCGCCGAACCATTACACTATCCATATCAGCCCATATCTTCACGGCAGGTCCGGCAACCAGGCGCGCCGAACTTGCGCCAAGTTGAGCAAACTTCCAACTGCGTCGCAACACGTCTGCCTGGTTTCAGTCGTTTGCTCAAATATTGATTCGCTGGGCTTATTAATATGCATGCGGGCGGTTGTGTCACAACAATCTGATGTGGATCTTTACTAGGAGGATGTCTGTCTCGTCAAATATTCATGCGAGGATTGAAGGCTAGAATGTTTATGGGTGTAAATAACTAAAAACGAATTTTATAATATCATAATACCCAGTATATAAAAAAAAAACTGGCGTGTTCGAGAGAGGATGATAGCAAATTTGAAATCAGCTATTTACAATTTGAGATAAAGATAATATTTGGTTTTTTTCTTTTTCTTCATTTAGTATTATTTAAATTTAAATTTGATCTGCTTATTGTGATCTTAACAATAATCCTTTAAATAGATGGCTAAATGTTGGATATATATATATATATATAATGTTGGATAATTCTAGGATATTCCACGTACATCAACACATTTACACGAAGCACTCATTAAAGTTTGCGAGTGCAATTATAGACTGCTTGGGAGGATCATTTCTAATGGGGCGACTATAGTCGTTTGTTCCGCCTCTCGTCCGTGTAAAACCTTCATTAAAACGCACACTTTGGCACACAATTTTATTTCGGTTCTTCCAACAATTTCATTTGCGTTTTGCACGCGATCCGTGCGCGATCATTGTCGAGTCGTCCACTTTTGAACGACTCTCATAGCATGCTACATATGCATTTGCTTGCATGCTTATCCATACAAGTCGCCAATGATTCTAGATTCGAGCAAAATTATGGACAACTTCATACTACCTAAAGGGATAATTGATTCGTTCAGATTGATCAACTCGGTTCTCCCTCGATCCGACCATGTTGGTAATTTCCCAGTGGAAGCCAATGTCAAAAATTTAAACTCCATTTCTCTACCCTTCCCTTTACAACACAGTTGAATGGCAGGTAACCAGTTAACGTTAATTCAGCATACATTTCAAATGACATGAGGGTAATGCATCCCAAGACAGTAAAATGGAACTTTCAATGAATACCCTAGATCTTTGAGGTGCCCAAGAACAAGTGGAAGAAGAACAGATAAAAACATTTCGCAAAATAGCTGAGAAAACTTTCACTACGGAATATGAAATGTACATTTTCTACTTGATATCTGCATAGAATCGATCGGATTCTAAACAGTGATAAACGGTTGGCAAACATGTGAATGCACAATGAATATCGCATGTCGGTGGGATGTCAGTCGGGCAATTAGCCATGTTTTCCCTGCTGGATTTCCACTATGATAGCCAACCAATGGTCATGGTGGTCACCTTGTAACAAACGCATCACACATGTTTGGTTCTGTGTTTATAATTTTAGTAAATTTACGATTTTAGAAAAGACTCCGAATTGCAGGAAAAGTATGTTGGTTATTGAAGCAAAGGTTCCAAGAATATGCCGCTCTGGTAGGTTTTGCAGAAAAAGGCAAAGTGTTATTTCGTTATTCCGAATGCAAAAAAGTCGAGCGCATACTGAGAGTGGGATACTATGCAATTCCATTAATATTTTTCATTCGTTCATATTGACCTCGTGGCGACACTATTCCGCATGTATTCCCCAGGTGTGCGCGCAGTATTGCTTTCCACCACCGCGGTCGGGTCGGTAGGTTCGAAAATTGCAATACCAACGCGCTTTTCGTTTCTTGTCTCCCCCTGCTCCTTGCAGACATTGTTTCGCGTGCACGTTTTTGGCCAGACGCAATTATGCATCCCGATGTGCTTCTATAAGTATTCGCAGCAGACGCCAAGCAAGAAATGCGGTACAATTTGGTAAATGGCCGGACGACGGTAGGGGATGATATTGCCAAATTAGCGCAAAACGCGCTCGAAATCCAGGCGTAGCGAACGTACGTGATGTAATCAAGCGAATTGCAGCAGTGGGTGGAAGGGAAGTTAAGATGTTTTCGGATGCCAGCACCCAACCCGTGATGGGCAGATCATTTGCTGCAGAGTCTACGACCATTCGATCTTGCGTGCGTCGCCCATCTGTGGCATGTAAATCCACTCTTATCTTAATGCAATGGGGTGTTATGCATAAGATTATGCTGATGCTGTATCTGGCAATTTCCGCCCCGTAAAAAGCCCATTTTGCGTGAAGTGTGCGCGGGCGATATTCCGAATAAATGGCTTCCATTCGCATCTGCATAACTCGATGCGTGACTTACAGCCTCTTTGCTCCTCGATGCGCAGATACGAGCGACGCGTTCTTATTCGATGTCACTTTAGATAAACGACGGTGATATCCTCCAAAGAGAGGAAAAGACTACCTTTCCATCGTGTTTGGAAAATCCATGCATGTCATGCGGTTGGCAGTTTTTATTCTAAATTTTGAAATGGACCCCAAAAAAAAGGAGATGAAATCGGGACAAATTCAATGCACAGAATGGGAAGCTTCATTTCTTCCCAAATATATTGTTGGTTTTTCATTTGTGGTTATAGG
>JAODFX010193095.1:0-15887 GCA_027580035.1 Dorylogaster longipes | reverse complement strand
AAGTGCTACGACGTTGGTCCGAATATTTTTCGGAAATTTTTCGAGACAATATATATACGGAAAATATCTGAATAGATTAGTATCCGTCTAAACGTCCATCTGGATGGGCAAAAATTTATTCGCATATTCCGGATAAAATTGCCAGATCGGCTTATTACCGGAATATGCTACAAGAACTTTTCGTCTTAAAATTTTTTACGTGACCACATCATATATCCCACTTTATAATAGTAACCCTGTATATCTAAAAGTTTCATTGTTAGCATACGTTTTAGCAACATCACAAAATACTAATTTATCATATAATAAAATACGATCTTAACAAGGCACATACGACGATTGTTGAAAAACTCATATTTGCGGGTACTTTTGTGACCTACTGTATATATGAAAATATCTCGCAATTCGACACAAAAACTAAAAATACCAAACACCTGAATTTTCTTTCGGCCATTTCGTCATGCATGAAATTGTGGCGGGCTGGTTGGCATAAAAATAACATTCGCGAATATATGCCACTGCGGCTGGTATTGCTTGGAGAAAAACAAAGCTGAATCATTCCTGAATCGATCCCAAGCGTTCAACATTTGGTGCGGGCAAACTGCAGGATGATCGTCATTCTTGGCAGTCGTAGTAGCATCCGATGACATTTAGCTTCCTGCATTGCGGATGCAACGATGAATCAGTTTCGTGTTATTTATAAAAAGAAGTTAGACAGAAACACATTTATATAGCTTTCTTAAATAGTTTTTCGTGCAGGATTCATTCTTAATCAAATGCTTTATTAATTCAAAGAAATGGAAAGTTTATATTATATTTAGATATAACATTTTTTATATCATATATTCTATATTCCAGATTAATACTTATTTTTTAGTTGTAAGTGGCACATGGTTATTAATAAAATTAATTTAGCTTCTTCCTGGATGATTTTGCCCTCCTCCCCCAGAAAATTTTGCCACGGACTCATGGGGGGCGCCCATGCTGCGGGCAATCAAAAGCGTATCTTGAAATTAATCATTAGCACGTTTCGTGCCTCCTGCAATCAGGACGAACAATGACTTATTTACTTTAAGCGTAGCCCAATTTCACGCTTTGAGTGCAGCTGATCAACATATGAATATGCATGGCCTAGAAAGAGGCGCACCCACACGCATCACGCAGTAAACCGCAATGCGTAGCAAACGAAAAATAAACATCGTATCTTGGCCGGACGTGAAGTGAAGCGAATGCAATGGACAGCCACTGCACACTGTTTACGCAAACGTGTGGCTCACATTATGTAATTGCCAAGAAAGTGTTTTTGCGTCGCACTGTTTTTTACTGCTATCTGGGTCGTGCTAATGTATTATCACGTTAGAAGGTTCGTCCTGGTTGAGGTTACGTCCCGCATATTAAGCAAATGAGCACGATTTTGCTCTTGCATTTCCAATCACGAAATTGGTGCATTATTCAAGGAAGGAAGGTGAATATCGAAAGCTATTTTGGTCGAGAATGTCCTTCACCGGTTTTATGCGCATTTTATCCTTGGTGGCAGTAAATCGATGACATCATCGTCTATTTCATCCATCCACCCTGCCTGTGTATTAACCTAATAACCAAGTGACCTTTGGGGTTTTACGTAAAAACACAAGTAGTTCTATTCCACTCTGCGACTATCTATAGGCGACTAGCGTGACAATCAAAGATTTAACAACAAGCTCTTTTTTTTTCTTGCTCGAATTAAATGAATAATTAATCGCTCGATCATTTTTGATTGCAATAGTAGGAAAATTTGTTGTTATATTTTTTCTAATTTTACACAAGTAACCAAACTTATTACAAACATATATGTGTTCTGTTTGCCTCCATGTATGTTTTATATACAGTGAAAACTATCTAACTTGGCTACGGACGATTCCTGAAGCAGTTGCCAACCTAAGCAGGTGACAATAATTTTCAATGAATATAAAACATATTAAAAATGCCGATGTAATTTATTAACGCATATAGAAATAACTCAAGGCTTAAATGATGATAGTTATGAACAAAAACACATCTTAACCTTCATCCTGCTAATGTGGAGTGTATATTGAGCTCTTAACAGTGTTAGCAAATAGAAAATGAAATTTGTCTAACCTTTAAAGGATAATTAATTTGTATTGGCACTAATGAATGAAATGAAAGATGATAAACAATATAACACAGATTCACTCTATTTGACTGGGCTGAAATACTACCATGGCCAATATAGAGAGGAATAAAACGTACTCATGTTTCCATTTCGCGTGCCCAACACAGACAGGTGCCCAACATATAAAGATGTTATAGGCAAACTAAATGGAATTTTGCCGGTTCCACCAATGTATTCAACATATGCAGGCGGCGAACTTGATAGGTTTTACTAGCTAGAAAAAAAATTTTGGCATATTTTATGTACTTCAAAAAACACGTGTCACGTATTAAATTGGAGCACAGGAATCGCAAATTATCAGTGCTGACAAATATCACATTCCCGGCATCCGAATATCCGTGCCAAAATATATCCAGATATCCGGATACTATCCGTCTATCCGGATACTTGTTGCTATCCAGATACTTGTTTCTATCCGGATATGAATACATGATGGATAGAAACGTATGGTACAGAAACGAGAAAGTATTAAACTAAAAGCTTCTTTTTAGATCAAATTACGATGTTCAACCAAATTTCCGGATAATGCAGATAAAATTGCCAACTCTACTTAGGATAGCGCACGAATTCGAAATGCAAATAAATTGACATATGAAATCTTGCCTACTTTAGAAAAAGAAAGCCGTTGTGATAACAGCCCGCGTCCATCCTGGCGAAACACCCGCATCGTGGATAATGCACGGTATATTGGAATATCTAACCAGCGATTGTGGTCCAGCGAAGGAACTACGTGATAACTTTATCTTCAAAGTGGTGCCAATGATGAATCCGGACGGCGTTATCGTGGGCAATCATCGATGTTCACTAACTGGAAAAGATTTAAATCGACAGTACCGAACTGTCATACGAGAGTACTATCCAACAATTTGGTATACCAAATTGATGATACGAAAGTAACTTGCTTTTGTAGCGCATGAGATGCAGATTAAATGTTTGATGTTGTAGACTGGTTGAAGAATGCGGTGTGGCGATGTACTGCGATCTTCACGCGCACTCCAAGCGCAGCAATATCTTTATGTTTGGCTGCGAGAATCGTAAAAATCCCGACGGAAGGCTTTACGAACAAGTGTTTCCATTAATGCTGCATAAGAACGCGCCGGAAAAGGTATTAGCATCAGCGACGAGGCAGTTGCCCGTTGATTTATCGCAGTTGGTGTCACGGCGAATTTAACCATTTCGGTTTTATACCTAGTTCTCCTTTCAAAGTTGCAAGTTCCGCGTACAGAAATGCAAAGAAGGCACGGGCAGAGTCGTCATGTGGATGATGGGCATCGCGAACAGCTTCACGCTGGAGGCGTCGTTCGCCGGCTCGACGCTGGGCGGACGCCTCGAGACGCACTTCAACACGCTGGACTTCGAGCAGATGGGCAAGACCTTTTGTCAGACGCTGATCGACTTTTACGACGAGGATCCCAGAAAAGTAATAACCGCCTGGGCCCGCCGCGGCTGACCTTATTTCGCGCATGCTCGTGCTTTTTTCAGGAGAAGCTGCGCTCGAAGATCATGAATCGCTTGCTGTTTGAAGGGTCCAGCGCTGATGAACCGGCCAACATTGATATCTCCGACTACTCCAGGTAAGACTCTTACCTGCTCCTCGAATCGAATCCGTTTAACTGCAAATTTCGCCAGCGATGATGGAGATAACTCATCGACCAGTGCGGATGAAAAGACTTATGTGCATATAGCACCCACTATAGCACCACCTCCGACGCCAGAGAGGAAGAAGCTTCCACGTACGTTGAAAGCGAAGAGTCAAACGCAGCTGCAAGTCAAAGCCCCAGCACGAAAACCACTGCGGGTAGGACAATCCTTAACTGATTTCACAAACACCAATACCCCCATCAACTTCATGCTTGAGTAATCTGAAAGGAATAAAGTTATTACGCGGACGATCCTGTTTTATTTGGTTTAATGTAAGCTTTCTATTTCTAGGTACAGAAAGCGAAATTAGAGCTGATGAATTGGAAGTACGACGATTATAGCGACGATTCGAGCTCATCCTCTTCGGAGCCACCCAAACATCTAAAGAAATTTTTGAAGAAGAAGAAAATGAAGAAAAAGCGCTCTGCTCCGGAGAAGCACTCTCAAGAGATAACAACCCATGACATTAAACTCAACGACATAATACTGCCAGACAAAGTTCCTGTTCCGGCGCTAAGGAACAGGCACGGAAACATGCAAATTCAACAGAGGTAAATCATCCACCTCTTACAGCATGCAGATTCGATCTATGTGTATTGGATTTTAGAATCTTCGGCGATAATCCACAAAGAACGAAACTTCTTGAAATTCAAAGCAAGTTGATCACGTTAAAAAATAAACTGTGGTTTGGTATTGGAGATATGGATCCGCAGAATCCGCTATCATGGGGACTCAAAAAGTAAGATTCAATTAGCTCATGATTCATACTCGTAGCACTGCATTTTTCAGTGACTATAAACCAAAAGGACCAATTGTGCTCAAAACGCCAAAAGCTGAGAAGAAGAAACTAACAAATAAAAAACCACTTAAACCCAAGGAAGGGAAAAAAGATGCACCAAAAAGCATTACAAAAACAAGCAATAGGTATGATCACAATGCTCTTATCTTGAATTTGATCACAGTAATATCCGAATTGTTTTCAACTCAGTTTTAAATGCCGGCCGGCAATTGAGCTCAGCAACTACAAACCACGTAAGGCAAGTAAACAAAGCCCGAAATTCGGTGTGTATAATGTCAATTTTGACCCAAAACTGCCTTTGGAGATAAGCAAGACTTCCAAGACTAAAAAGAAGAAAAAGAAGTGTAAGACTAAAATGTGCGATTTATTACCCAATGATTAATGAAACTCTACACGCCATGTCCATAGTGCCATGTAAATGCGAGATAGTTGTGCAAAATTTGAAGTTTAGTATTGTTTACGTTTTATAGAAACCCATCTTATTCAACAGAGACAAAAGCAAACAAAATAAATAGAGTATGTATTGTGAATTCTTGCATCACTAACAAACTCCTATGTATGCCCGGTTTTAAATATCATTTATTATTACATTTAATTGATTCTATTTGTTATCTGTAAATTCTACTTTTATTTCATTTTCTCCTCTTTGTGTGGATACGTAATTATTGTACTAATTATTACACAATATTTATGACATAGCTATGAAGTTCGATCCACATCATAAACTTACAGTTAATAAAAATCTCTTCATGCATAAATTCATAATTTGATTCAAATTTTGCGTTTGTAATTTTCTTTGAAAAACGACAATAATTTTAGGTTTGCGTAATTTAAGTTGCCTATAGTCAGACACTGCTTTGAGATTTTCAGTGGGTTTCTTCTGAATAAAAGTCTAGCGATGTGCACAAAATGAAAAACTAAACGCCTGCGCGAGCACTGAATGAAAGTTACGCAACGACCGGTTGCCAAAAACACAGGCTAAATATACTCGCAGTGCACCGAGGGAAAAAGCGCCGAAAATATCTACATTGTCCGACGCAATTTTTTTCCACGTACATGTACATTTGCTTTGGTGTCGCGCTTACATAAACAATACCCGAGAAAATCGAATCGGAATCGGATGCAAATCAAAAGAAACCAAAGTTATTTTCCTATTATTATACGAGAACGATACAATGCGAACGAAGTCAAGGCGATCACGGGAGGACGCACAAAGAGCAAACATCAAGCCAGCGACAAATCCGAACGACGCGACGACGCAACAACATTCGATTTTCGCAACTCGGATAAAGTTAGTACCTAATTAAACGCAGTAAAATGCGCGATTTGCCCACAGACGGCAGGCGACGCATTGGCGATCGAATATTGCGTTGAATTCGCTTCCAACATATTTCGAGCCTCGGCTGACAAACATCAATTCCACATGAATATTGGTTGATGTCGATGTCTCGCTGGATGGAGGCCATCATTCTATTCAGAATCAGAGAGTTGTATACGACTCGCCGTCCATAGAACGCGTTTCTTGGTACCGTCCGCCTCGAGAGCGCTGGCTGTTCGGGCTGGAAAGCATTAGTAATATTGGAAATGAATGTGCGTGTGCGTCGCATTATGAAAAATAATGGGACACCGGCGCGTTGTGGCGGTCTGTCACAGATTTCTCGGAAATCAACGCTCGTGCTCCAATCAATCGACGTCGTTCGTCGCTGACTCGCGTGTGCGTGATTATCGAACCTAAAAAAGAATCACACGGACAATGTAAGCAGACGTATTCTCAGTCAAGCATTGCTAATTCGAACAATTTGAATGTTAACGATTGCGCAACGCTCGCCAAATTTTCGTCCACTTTCAACAATGTTTTAAGGCGTCGTGAATCCAAACGAACCCATTTCAAATAAGAGAATGGCAACTTACGGTGAGAGCGAATGGAATTTTAGCAATTGCATATCCAAATCGCAAGTGCAACGAAGATTGTTCGACGTACATCCATTCGAATATGAATGAATCGGCTACGCCTACCAGCATTCGGGGAATTTAGGTTCGACACCCACACTTCGCAGCAATTTAGCTGTATTTTTAACCCGGTCTGCCCACTTGCGAACTAACGCCAACATGTTCACAAACGGCCATAAGAGAAAACGCCTAGGTGTAAAAAGCCATCGCAGACCGAATCAGTACACACCGCGGGCGAAAAATGATGAAATTGAAGGAAAGAAAAAGAAAAACGAAACCGCCGTCGGTATGTTTGGATAGTACAAATAACGAACATGTGTTCGGGCTTGTTTGGACGACGAACGGTGAATATGACTTTCTACGTGGCGGCCGCTCTCGAGTGACAGACATTGTGTGATTATCGATGAGAGATCACGCTCATTCATCCGAACGACTGTTGTGTCCTCGGTGAATCTCAGCCGTCAGCCGTCGCGGAGCGTAGAATGTGCCTTGATTGATCGACGATTCTTTGGCGTGGATGAGAAACGCATTCGTGCACATCTCACCAGGAATCGATAAATGCGGCGATGGCAACGGTGCGCCGCGACGTAACCTACAAGAGACGTCATTGATTACGGCGTGCGCGGATGCTGTGCGTGTCAGGAGGAGGCGACGAACATAAACAGAAATGCGCCGGCCTTGAGGTGAGATGAGAGCTTCGCCTAGCTGGGAGCAACGAGACTTGCAGTTCGCGTTTGCATTTGGGTTTTCGCCCGATGCTTGCCGATTACATAATCCGATCTCACAAACGACCCTACCGCAAAGTGAGCTGCGATCGAATAGTAAAAAGCGCAAAAAGCGTATGCGGCGAGCGCAACCGAACACATAACCGTTGAGAATCGAAGAAACCCAAGCAGTGGCATGGCGCAGGGAGCGTGGCGAACGAGAAAAAAAAGGCAGCATTATAGTTTATGAGGCACGGGTTGTGTTCGACGATTCTTCCTTTTCTTCAGCGTGCGCGCCGCGTGCGCTGCATATACCAGGAAATCAATTATATCGCGGGGCTAGCGCGCGAGCGTTATTCTCCGTTCATCCTTCGGCACGGCACGGCGTTCGTCCTTTCGTTGAATGGTTTGTTTTCGCAGCGGCCAAACAACATGGCGGTCGCGCTCGGCTCGCGTCGCCGTGTCGTCGGCGTCGCTCGGCTGGCTGCTGCTGCTGCTGCAGCTCGTTTTGTTTCAATTGCGAGATCCGCTTCTTCGGCGACGCCGACGATTTGTTTCTTATTCTCGAACGCGCGCGTCGGCCGCGTTGCGCTTTTCATTTTTCGCTCTCGGCCGTTTTGGTGCGTTCCGGAGTGCATCGCCGCTCGGCTTGAATAGGCGCATATAAAAACGTACGTGCGCGACGCGAGGCGACGCGAGACGCGAGACGCGCTTCAGGTAGCTACCGTTCGCATACACAATGCACGACGAAATCGACCGGCAGCGCAGCCGAGCAGCGAGCGAGCTGAGCCACAAACGAGCGGAATATTAATGAACGCGCACCGCGGCCGGACGCGAAAAAACAAAGTGTGAAACAAACGTTTCGCGTTCGTCGCTTTTTACAATTCATTAATTTTTACGAGCGGATTCATTAATATACCTCCGCGCGTGGAAAGATGTTCGGAGAAACAACCGGAATCTCGCAACTCGCCCCAAAACATAAGGCAAAAGCTCAAACCTGAAAACCCCCATCCATGAAAATATGTATTAAGGCTCGTTTCGACTTTGTTGCTTGTTGCTTAATGTGGGCCCTATTTATTATATGATGCGTATGTTTTTATTGAGCTTGCATAAATTAATGAAAGAGAAAATCTTTTCAGCTATTGTAGTACACGTGTTATATGAAACACAGGCCATCTATGAATAGAAAGATGAACACAAAACATTCATTTAATTATTGTTATACTACGCCTTGGTGTATGAAACAAGGATATCTCTCAACTCATTCCCAGGCCCCAAAACATAAGGTAAAAGCTTAAAACCTAAAATCCCCATTCATGACAATATTAAAACTGAGGTTAACGATTTTACTCGTTTGGCTGGAGAACAGATTTGCCTGATTATGTTTTCTTGTTTAATATATACGCTATTTATTATACGATGCACATGTCTTTCCATCCATAAATCCCTTTTTCGAATTCATTAATTTTTTATTGAGCTTACATAAATTAATGAAGGAGAAAAGATTTCCAGCTATTGTAGTAGACGTGATATATGAAACACATGCCATCTATAAAGAGAAAGATGAACACAAAACATTCCTATTTAATTATTGTTATACTACGCCTTGGTGCACGAAACAAGGAAATTTTTCAACTTATTGCCAGGCCCCAAAACATAAGGTAAAACCTTAAAATCCTAATTCATGACAATATTAATACTCATAATAACGATTTTACCCGTTTGGGTTGAGAACACTTTCTTGTTTCTTGCTTAATGCTATTTATTATGTGATGCGTATGTCACTTTTTTGAGGGAGAAAATATTTCCAGCTATTGCAAAACATGTGGTATATGAAACATATGCCATCTATGAATACTATGAATAGAAAGATAAACACAAACATTTAGTTAATTTTTGTTATACTCCGTCTTGATGCATGAAACAAGGAAATAATGTAAACGTAGAAGAACAATAACACAGCAATTCGTTTTTCGAAATACTTTATTTCGTTTTATCGCAGGCGTGCTTCAAGGTGGGCGGTTTATACAACGCCGATTCGTATGCTGCGCCATCTATGTTTGTGAGCATGAATATGTCCATCTCCTTTTTTGCACCTCATTTATTTTTACGACAAAATTCATTATCATAACTTTATGTCAGAAGGTTTATAAGAAAATGACCATGAATATCATTCCCGAACATAAAAGACAAATTAAAACCAGAAATTTAATATATTTGTCTACATAACATGCATGTAGTGCAGTTTAGCTATAATTGAAAAATATCCTAATTTTTACAGCCAAATCCATTTGTGAAATTGTACCTTTGCCTACAGTTAAACTGTCAGTATATCAATTGTGTATAGAGAAGAAATAAATTCTCGAAACAATTGAAGAAAATATTTTCTTTTCATTTAGGAATGAGCGCAGTAATAAATTATCGTCATTGCGTAAATCGCAATTGACAACTAAAAGTATTATACATTAATATTTTTCTTCTTAAAACTCAGTTTCAACTTCGTTCCTTGCTAAAGAGTCAGGAATGCAACATAAGCTGAAGTCCGCGTCTGTTTTATAGTTCATTAATTTTTACGACCTTACATAACTGTTGGTTTGCATAAAGAAAAATGACCGGAAAAATCATCTGGAATATCAATTTGTACTTTATTGCATTTTCAAAAATATAATTTGTACCGCAAACTTCAACCATGGTATTCTGCTGAATATTACGTTCAATATTTTCATATTTCGCCCGTAGCTGATATACAGGATCAAACGAATTTAACATGCTAGATTAAATTTTACGTTGCTAATCCAGTTTAATAATAATAGTCCCTATTTCTTTTTGGTGGCGATCATTCCAATATAACTGCAGTTATTCTTCCTTTTTATCATCAATACGTTATTGGTCTTACTAAAATCACAATACTTTGCACATTATCTCTTACAATTACTTATCGCACCAATCATGTCTATTCTAAACACAAATAGATTCTTCATCAAATTGTATTGTTCTAGCTATCGTTTGGGCAATGCTCATTATTCTTTTATGAAGTAAAGTGTCGATAACTTAATTGAAGTCGTCGTCAATTTAGAATCGCATTCCTTACAAACCCTTGTAACTATCAAACATGCGTTTATTCTATTTATATATTATGCAAAAATGCATAATGCAGAAATGGAAACCTGATTGCACCACGAATTTCGTAAATTCCGGTTGGACGTCATTTGACTTGGTTTATTAATATTCGATTGTGGTTTCGTGCGCTGCAACGCTCTCTAGAAAATAAAAGGAAACATTAGCTACATTCCATTTACCTGAGGAACTGAGGAACTGAGGGATTTCTTCAGTTACCATCTGGCAACATTACCTGGGCAAATAAGAACGCGCACACTTAGGAACTGAGGAATTGAGTACGAAATTGACGAGAGACGCCACTTGCGATTAATAGCTTTTATCTTGCATTGCAAAATCTTGTGTGCGGCTGAAGCATGGCTCAAAATTCGACCAGGCAGTGTTGCCAGATGGCAACTGAAGAAATCCCTCAGTTCCTCAGTTAAATGGAATGTAGCTATTATCGAAGAGTTTTTGCGATTAGTGCGTTTATAATTAGCGCGCATAACTCGCAATGAGCACAGACAGCAACAATGAGCAATTGTTGACTCGAAACCCGCCATATAGGCAATTTAGCGATAGCTCGAGAACGCATCTGAATGGCACGTCGCCGCGATGAGCGTTAATTGAACAACCAATTTATACGCACAAACGTTGGCGATTTTCTCAATGAATATCGATGGCGATGTCGACGGCGATGGCGACAAATTTCGTTTCGTTTTGGTGATACCAGTGTTGCCAACCAAACAGAAATTTCCCATTTACAAACAAATTTTAACCCCACAACTAGAATAAACAAGGAAAAGTGGACTCAAAGCTGAAATTTATTATTCTACGGTCCAGTTTTTTAAATTTTAGAACCTCATGCTTATACTACATACATAAATAAAAGTTATTTAAAGTAAGTACTTAACTGTAACTGAAAATTGTAATAAGTATTTGTTTGCTTTGTTTCCTTACTTAATCATTTAAAATTTCATAATTTCATAATGTACTATTTTCATAATACAAAATAAAATAAAATTTTATTTTATTAAGTATTTATTAACTGTTTATGTTCCTTTCTAGCAGGGTAGTTATTTTAATACGGATCCTTTTTTTTATCCGGTTACTTTTTTTTATACGAATACGTAATGTATATTGTATAATTTAATTTAAATTCTGCTCCATTCAAGCAGTTATTCAATTTGGTTAAACCTGGTCATTCCGGATAATCCGGATATCCGGTTACATATTGGCACGGAATGTGATTTTTGCCAGCACGAATGAAAACGATTCGGGGAGTTATTTCCGAAAAATGTGGGTAACTTTGACACAAGTGAAAAGGAAGGTTGGCAAGAGTGAACGATGCGCCGCTTTCGACCGGCAGGCGGCGGTTAACTTGACATACTTGTGAGTAATTTTAATTGCGACGAGCGTGGCGGAAATTAATACACCTATAAAGAGGCTGCGACGAGTCGGCGACGACGCGCAGCGGCGCGCCGCAGCGAATTGGTGCAAAAATGTAATTCGTTAATGGAGCGCGCCGGCGAGCGCACGCTCGCGAACAAAAATGACCAGACCGAGGCGGAATCAAGCGTGAATAATGCGCGACGCGGACGCCGCGCAGAAGTGTCCTTGGCCACCAGCGAAAAGCGCATTACGGTTAATCGCGCAGTCATTACACGTTCGCATTTGTTTTGCGATGCCGCGGCGATGCGGCGGCGGCGGCGGCGGCGGTCACGTCGCGTCGTCGGCGCTCTTTTGTTTATTCATAATCGCCGCTTCCTCCTCCTCCACCTCGTCTCTCGTCGCTCACGCGCATCGCATCGCATCGCGCACCAAACGCGCATTTGGAACGCTTCTTTGCCGAACCGCCGGCGATGAATGCGAGCCATTGAGAACCGGAAGAAGCGAGAGGAGCGGAAGGGCAATGCGTCATGAAAGAAGCGACGCACGCGTACTTCCGGTGGTGCGTGCATGCGTGCGTGCGTGCCCGGCGAAGGCGTCTGGATTATCCGCTTCCCGTCTATTCAGAATGCCGCTGCTCTTGACACACGACGCGACACGACGCCCAAAGAACTTTACTTTGCCCTTCTTCTGCAACCAACACTCAAATCGGGCTTACACCGCAGTTAGTAACACTAACAAATAACAAATAACCATAATAACAAAATGTTATTCACTTGACAAAATTTCTTGCAACAAAAGTTTGTAATACATGTTATTAACAGAAATCTTATCTTATCCATCGAGTTGGTAACAGAAGTTAATAACAAAAGTTATTAATAAAAGTTATTATTACTTCTATTACTAACTTCGGTGTAAACGCGGCTTTACGCTTCTTCTGGAACCAAATCTAAAGCCGGGTTTACATCGCTATTAGTAACACGTTGTTTATAACAAAATGTTATTAACTTGACAAAATTTCTTGTAAGCAAAGTTAATAACACGTGTTATTAACTGAAAAAATCCGTATTTGTAACAGCATTTATCTTATCCATAGAGTTGGTAACAGAAGTTAGTAACAAAAGTTATTAATAAATGTTATTATTACTTCTATTACTAACTTCGGTGTAAATACGGCTTTACACTTCTTCTGGGAGTAACCCTAAAGCCGGGTTTACACCGCAGTTAGTAACACGAATTTATAACAAAATGTTTTTAACTTAACAAAATTTCTTGCAACAAAAGTTTGTAATACGTGTTATTAACAGAAAAATGCGAGTATGAAGCAAGAGTTACCTTGTCAATCGTAAAGATCAAAAGTTATGAACACTTCTGTTACTAACTCCGGTGTAAACGCGGCGTAAAGCAAGCAAGCGCAGTGCAATTGAACTGAAAACAACCTGCAAATTTTGCAATAGCAGAGACACAAATAGAGCACTTGCCCTGCTCCCCCCGGATATTTAGTAAAGGTTTAAAATTATGAAGAACGATGGTTTTTTAAATTTGTCGCCTAGCATCTAAGCTGCTATGTTACAATTTACAACAATTTATTACAGCATATTTTGATAATTGAAATAAATCAGGTTTAAGTTTTTGCCTCTCTATGTTGGCCGTTGCAGTATTAAAATAAGTCTGTGTTATGTTGTTTCTTATCTTTCATTTCAGTCGTTATACAATTAAACTACCCTTTAAAGCCTAATTAAATTCCATTTACCATTTGCTAGCTATCATCATCTGGATGAAGATTAATATGTGTTTGTGTGGAGTTATTTCGATTTCTGATTTCTTAAATAATTTCTTTAATTTGTTTTGTATTCAATGAAAATTACCTATTTTACAGTACATTTGGCCAATTTTTCAGGAACTGTTGGTGGGTAAGTTGCACAGTTTTCACATCAGTTCGATTTCACAATGATTTGAATTGAGAACTAATGATTTAAAACCTGACCTAATACGAGTTGCATGCATAATTGGTTGCCTACATTTCGGCGTTAACTGTATGAAAGCGAATGCATGGGTGAAAAAGTGGTGCACAAGTTTGTGGTGAGTATGGAAGCGATGAACCTGGCCGCCTCCGCGCGCAAGCTAATCGGATGTTATATATTTAAAAACGTTCTAATTTTGTATCTGATATCTGCACGAATGTGTCGCTTCCGCTCGGCGCTGCTGCTCGCGCGAGCTTGATGTGCGTCCAAGCGCACTTTAGCTCAGCGCGAGACGAAATATTGCACCGTCACACACATCGCGATGCATCGCAAGCGACCAAAAGGAAAAGGATGCGCTGCGGCGACGCGACGCGACGCGACGCAAGACGCGAACCGGTTGAACGAAGATATGAGAGGAAGTAATGAAGTGAAGTGCTCTTACTCCTCACTGGTTACAAGCCGCCTCTCCCAACTCCCATGCAAGTGTCACTCACACTCGGGCGAGAAGAATTCACTCCAGCGCTACAATCCCTAATTCTCCGCATGCTACGTGCACAGCTAGCTATAAATCAGCTCACCAAAACGCTAACGGAAATATTACTTAAAACAATTAAAATAAATAGATGTCAATACGGTTTGATTGTTTTCAGCGAATTTCGTAAGCTATATGATTTCGCAATTGACTAACATTGCAGTTTCGAGCGCTGAGTCCAAATCTGAACTCAGATTCCCGATATCTTCACCCGTTTTCGAGATATTTCAACTTTTAGATCGAAAAATCGACTTTTTATTATCGTTTATTATGGAGAAGAAAATTCTAAATCCAACAACACGTTCTTGCGGTTTGCTCCACGTTTAAATTTATTTGCCTACCGAAATTGATGATTTTAGCACCGCCAACATAATTTTTGTATTCTTTGATTTGTATTCAAGTATTGAGTGTTTTATAAATCCGTTCACTAAACAGTTTACAACCTAATTTATCCTAGATATTGTATGATTGTCAAAACTGTTCGCGTCCAAGAAGAACAAATGGAAAGTTTGCTGGTTGAATCAAGCACATATTGCGAATATTTGTAAATCAACATAATACTAAACTAAATCGCTGAAATTTTTCAGATAAAGTTTTCGTTGGTTATCAGATTAATGATACACTCTATATAATGATCATATTGAATGAGATTAAGGGCTCATTCCGGAAGCGCCGTCTAGAGAAGGAATACCCAAAATTAGAACCCCTCTAGAAACACGTGAAGAAATTAGCCAAAAATAAGTTAGATTAATTAGGATTCGAGTTAGGTGGGAGAGAAGAATGAAGAATTTCTCAGTGTTTCGCTTTGATCACAAATGTTTGCATAATCTTCGTCGCTGATAAACTTCCACGGCGATCTTGCGTAATGCGTCGGCGAGCCTTCGGAAACGAAGCCAACAACAACAACAACAACAACAATCCGAAAACGGCGACTGAGTGCACGGCGCTGCGCACAAAGAGCGCATCCATCCGCGTGTCACGGCCACGCATGAGGAATTCTCACTTCCTTCCTTCGACGCGTCGCCGAGTTGCGTTCATTCATTAATTTCGTTTCATTCACGACGAGGAGCGCGCACGCGTCGCGGTTCGTCCATTCATGCGTTGCTGCGGTGCTTGATTCGACAAGGCGAAAATGGCAAAAAGCAGTGCGAATCCTCGCGAGCAGAGACGATCCTAGCAGATCGGCGGGGTGTGCTGGCCATGAGAAGCAGCCTTAAGAGCATCCGGTAGTGACTTGGTTTGAAAAAAACCAAATTTTCCTTTTTACTTAAAAAAAATTCTTAAAATTAATAAGATGGTAGTTCTTCTTTTTTATTTTTGAACATTTAAATGTCTCAAAACTAGGTTTATTATTTAATTATTTAGTTAATTATAGTTTATTGTGCTTAAGTTTTTTGCAGTTCCCCGCAAGATGAAAATTGTCATCGTTAGGAACACAAAACTCACAAACTATGAAAGATAGAAAGAAAAGTTTTTGTGAACATATATATGATTTTGTGCTCTAAATAGCTAGTGAAGATTTATTATTGTGCAAAGGCTGCTGCAGGATGGACGTCGAACGGTTTCCAGTTGTGCATCGCTGGCGTGATTATTGCCTAGACGCAGTGCGCAGAACAAGACGCTGTGCTGCGTGCTTTTT
>JAODFX010192984.1:0-15896 GCA_027580035.1 Dorylogaster longipes | reverse complement strand
TTCAAGAGTTTCTTCGGAACGCTAAGACGTTAAGGCATCTGCATCCCGACAAATCCTATCCTAAATTCCGCCCTGTCACCACCCAGTGGTGTCTCTACCTGCTGTTGCGGTACCCTTACCGAGCTCACCACGGTTTTGGTCGCAGTTCCCCGAAAAGTCCTACCCTCTAACTTACATTCGCCAGTGCCGTCTCGAACTCGACGACAGCGAGCAGCTCGCCGGCGGCGGCCGTCCGGTTCGCCGCACCCAGCAGCAGCGCCACGCTCGTCATGTACCGATGGTAGGCTCGCAGATCACCGGCACTGCTTGCCTTCAGGTAGTAGTCCCGACTAGGCAGCCCAAACTGCATCTGGTCGAGCTGCAACACAACGCACACACTTCTCGGTGTCTCATTAAACCACAGTAGATGATATTTGGTTACCCCTACAATGTAAGTATCCCTAATCGAGGTCCCAGGTTCAAGCCCTGGTTGGAGAATGAGTGGCAGTGGACCGGGTCACTGTCCCTAGCCTTTCAGGGGAATCTCGGAACGTTAAGGCACCCCAACTCAATCTCAGCCCAACAAAGGGTCGGTTGAGGTGAAGATGCAAAAGAGGAAATGAACAAGAGGACCAACGAACGAAGGATCCACCAGAAAAACAAATGTCCCACTGCTCCCCTTCACTCTTCCACATTCCTCCCTGGCCCCCTCTATCCACTCCCCCCTCCCCCCACCCGTTTACCATTGCACACAACCACCTCTTACTTTGTGCGCACCTGGATGATGTCGGTGGAGCTGTTCTTGTCGTCCGGCCCCACCCACTGCTCGACGAGCACGCCCTCGTTGTGGGCGGCGCGCACACGCCCCAGCAGCTCCTCGATGCGCAGCGAGGGCGGGGCTTGCCAGTCGGCGCCCTCGACGACTGGCCACCCGCCGAGCGCGGCGACGACGGCGCGCAGCGGCTCGTCGCCCACCTTGCGGATCTGATCTGCGCACGCACGCACGTGTCGTGTGTTCAAGTGGCCGTCGCACAAACGTCCGCGCCGCACTTACGCGTGTCCATGCAGGCGGCGTAGAACGTCTTCGCCTTGAGCGTCGCGGCGTTATCATCGCTCGCGGCAGGCTCCTCCAGAACGCCTGCAATTATCACCATTGTTAACTTTACGAAACACCGAGCAAATGGTGAAGATTCTCGCTAGCAAACTACCTTTGAGGATGACCTGCAACTGGTCGGCCATCACCTCGAACGTGCTAATCGAGCTGCGGTCCTCGGGGATGACGTGCTTCTTGTTCCACGTGCCGCACGCGTACTGGAAGAAGTCATCGCAGGGGTCGGTGTCGCGGTTCATCGCGGCCATCAGCGACGCCGCTGCGAGCAATAATCAACAAGAGTGTTAAGGTCCTTCTAAACGGATTACATTGGGAAATAATGAAAATATTTAGTAAAAGTCCGAGTTGGCGCGCTATTTGTGCAAATAGTTGACATAACACGAAGTGGTGCAAGTAAGATCGAGCAAATGCGTCGTGCATTTGTTTAGAAGTAAAGAATTCAACTGTTTTCATTTGTTTTGGTAACAACTGCTCGCTTGTTCGTTTCGACGCTTCTCACAAGAGGGCACCGCGCTCTTCTTGGGGAGCAAATCGCAGGTAAATGTAGGCAGTCAGAACGCCATGTTTGTAATCAATTCAGGGCCGAAGCATGTTATCACCTCAAATCGGATTGCGTTAATTGGAATGAGAATTGCAGCGCAGGCAATTTGCGGTTTGCCGACGAACTTGTCGATTTCGAGTTTCCATTTCCGCCGTGACGATCGCAATCTCCGCAATCTCCTGCAAATTGCAAACTCTGCTCGCGCAATTCCATTCTCATTCGATTATCTACCTTCCCATCTTGTGGTCATAGATGGCGCTGCATGCGCACTTAAAGTTGTCCTAAAGTGCCGAATTAATCAAGGAATAAAATTCTTCAAATGCTTTCTTGATGAACGTCCAGCTAAACTTCAAACAACAACAACTATGTCATATTAAATAAATAAAGTCGTATGAAAACACAGATACTTTTTGAAATTATGACAATCTGGATTTGAAAACAGCTCCA
Organism: Dorylogaster longipes; assembly: GCA_027580035.1. Lineage (NCBI taxonomy): Eukaryota > Metazoa > Arthropoda > Insecta > Coleoptera > Staphylinidae > Dorylogaster > Dorylogaster longipes. The sequence goes on along the minus strand of JAODFX010192984.1, from coordinate 13,818 downwards.
ATTTGGTTACGTGTTGAATTGAGAGAAAATACTTGATTTGTTGCTAATTTCTCGTAAAATACGTTCGGAATCGGCTCAAAATTTGAACACGTTCTTCTTCTAAAATATCCTATAAATGTGTGTATCATTTTTACCTTAAATTTGTCATAGTTTAAACAGAAATTCAGTTTACGAAAGTAGGTTTGAAAACTTACCCGTGCTAACGCATTCCTCAGTGAGACAGACTTTCCTTAGCGGTGCTATGAAAATAAAAACCATTAAAAATGGAAATGCAAAATACAAAAAAGGTATTTTATATTTTGCACTTTTAACAATCATTTTCTATTTTCAATGTACAAAATCCATTTGTACATATATGTTTCTAACAGTCATCGGTATAATCAGTCAAATTTCTAATTAATTCGATTTAGAATTGGCGTGCAAAAATCCTATTTAATTAGAATTGGAGTTAGAGAAATGACAAAACGACTTTCTTAGAATTAAAGTCAGATTGAGAAATGTAAATAAACATAATGCAAAAGGAATTCCACCGACAAAACAGTTAATGCCGTCACCTACAAGATCATTTAGTAACTTAATACATGATTGTGGCAGAGAAATTCTCACATGTTAAAGGAAGTTTAACAACGCTACCATCGAGATATATCAGTAACTTCCTTCATTTTGTCAATACGCATTAGTTTGAAGAAAGAATTCGCTATGCCACTCATCGGATAACAAAGTTATGAAGGTTTTTGTCCATAGCCCATGCATTTCTTATGGGCTGGGGAAATGACCTTGAGGGTGCTGAAGCTAACTTCACTCCCGTATTTCTTTTGTGCTTACCAATCACGATTACGAATGACGGCCACGAACAAAAAGTATTTCCATTTGAAAACCCATTTAAAAAAACCTATATTACATTTGACAGTGCACCTTTATTTGAAATGGCTTTGGGTAACCATTTTGCACATCTTTAGTGACAAAGCACCATTTAAGGCAGCCGTTCAGTTGGATGTGTGGTGCATGTCTCATTAGGCAGATATCGGCTGCGTGTGTGTGTGTGTGTACACACAGTGGCGACTCATGGACGATATTACCAGACGATAGTCTTATCAATTCCAGCACGAGCATGGCGTCTCTATAAGATCCGTTGTTCGCCAGCATCATCCACCGATTGGACGTAACGCGACGCGCATTCATTATCCAGCGACGCAAGCAATACACCACAAAACGGATTTCACTCGCATCGTAAACAACGAATTGTGCGACGAATTCGCTCACTTACCAAGTGCTCCATTTGCGTGAAAACACTCTCCACTCCTCGAGTCTGCAACCTCTGTGATGCGCTACCTAGCCTAAAACTTTGTGATCTATCCTATGGGAACGTACAATACAATGATTACAACGGTAAGTTTGCTTCTTTGCATTTTATGTGTTCTGCGCAATATTTGACCCGGTCAGTCTGATGAAACGTCGCGTGATGTTTGTATCCTATCTAGTTCATATACAAATGTTAGGCAACCCAAATAACAAACAATGTGGCAGCCATTGTGCTACTCACTTGTTTATGTTCTTTATATCGTCGGAGTTTCTTTTGTCGTATAAATCATAGTATCGAATAGGAATTTGTCAAAGTCAAAGTCAAAGAGCAAACGATTACTGATACGACTCATAAAATTAGCGTCTATCAAGCAGTCATTGCGTTGTTCTTCATGATTCATGCGCTCATATTCTTTCCATGATTTCTGTACATTCTCTATCGATAACACTGCGACAAATATTACAGATTGAATTCGTGTAATTCGTTGTTTTTATAATGCTGGTCAAAATTCAAATTTTAAAATGTGCACGGCGATATTTAATTGGAACAACTAGTCGCTAATATGGACCGATGTTGATTGTACAAGGTTGTTTTCTACTTTCGGTTGCATAAGAATTTAAATTGCTCAGAGTGAAATCAAGTTGCGAGTTCATACCACTTTGAAATGCACTTCTTTTTAATGTTAGTTTATTTGAAGACTTTTATTTTATTCAACAACTATTAATTAAACAATTCGATTCGTTGTTTGAAGCGATGAATTCATTATCGAAATTTTATTAACACTATTATCATATTGGATATTATCCATACCCTTTGGTCAGACTTTATTAACATAGTGTAATAAAGTTAGAACATTATTTGGTAGATTAAATTTTTTCTTGAAATTTGATTGTTACAGATAATTACAGTACTTTTACTTTGTACAACGTCACGAATCTCTGCACAACGCGAGAGATGTTCCTACGGCGAACGAGGATCGCTCACGGCTCGTATCCTCGTCCAAATGCGCATCCAACACGCGCGCGAAACGTATTTTGGAGACCACCGACGGATCGTCTCGCAAACATCTTCATCCGCACAAATTCCATGCTCCACACTCAGCGTCGGGCCATTTAAGGCATCCGAGCAAATGTGCCCATGTTGATAAATAGCATGTCGACGCGCAAGCCATCGCCGTGCGCGAATGTGAAGAAACGAGTTTCGATAATTCATGCGCTGTCCTAAGTCAATCTGCGCGGCGCGGCAGCGTTTTCTCCGCTTCTTCTTCGGCTGCGCACAGTCTCGACTGTGTCAAGTTCAAACCGGCGGATAATTGTCGAGCTCCCGAGGTCAGAAGGGCTCGCCTTCCGACATCGGTGCTTGCGCCGTCGAGGAAAAGTGAAGACGCGAGCAGCTAAATACGTTGAAATCGACTTGGTTCTCTTGGAAAGGATTTCCAATTCGGGATCTCAAAATGGGATCCTGAGCTTGAAAATTCGAAACCCTTGTAGGGGGGATTCCCTACTGGTGGAATTTCCCATCCTTCAATTCAAAGAATTGCAGTGACGCGCACCCTTTTCTAACGTCCAAACTTTCCTAACCTTTTCTATACTTGCGCCTCTATATAATCCACTGCCACCTTCCATTCTTCCTTTCAAATAAACTCTACCACCGGACAAGTTGCAACACAAACGCGGGGTACGTTCATTACCACCTTCATCTCCCCGGCGTTCGAAGTGTACGCCACCGAATCTCTCTGCAAAAACGCTTCACCCTTGTCGATATTCGACATCAGAAGCAAATTACACACATGCTTGAATAGTAGTTGAACAAACAATCAAGTGTCTATCCGTCATGTGTCTGATGATATCTGGCAGGAAGCAAAAGGCGGCTTAGCGATCGTAAGATTAGCTGAATTACGCGTCGCAATCATCGATCGCGCTATGCACGAATGCGTGCAAGTGCTGTGCTCGTTTCGTCGTATTTCGTTAAGCAGAAAACTATTGCAACTTCCTGAAAAACAAACAGCGAAACGCGCCCGCAATTGCGTAAGCGCTCGGCGCGGCTTCATTTCGCGCGAGTCTTTTCCGTAATTCACCGGCGTGAAATGATATTTCATTTCTCGCTTCGTGTTGACATTTTCTCCGCCCTAGACCGCCAGCAATTGCTTTCGACAGCGTTTGCATACTTGTATCACACCGCATCGCGTACCGTCGTTTCCGCACTGCGATCCAAATGCATCGATAAAATATGCGCGAACACTTGAAAAGAACATGTGTAAAAGGCGTCGTAACACTACAATTTGGTTCACTGCACGCGCAAAATCGTTTCCCTGCCTTTTCCAAACTATCGTTTAAATTATTTTCGTGAGAAAGAGAAAAAAGATATTACACAATGCATATTTCATTTCAACATGCGGCTCGCATTTCAATGTAAAATATAAATATTAAAAGCAACTTCTTTGAATTGAGTTACAAATGAAATTGCAACAAGTTAACTGAGATGTTTTTGATCACGTCAAATTAAAACCACTTCGGAAAGCAAAAACGTCACGGAACGTAAAATTTACAGTCATATTTGGCAATCAAGACCATGCAGGAATCCAGTGCTGCATGTTCCAAGTCATTACTTTTTCTTTACAAGCTTCATTATTTTTCTTCATGCTTTATTTGTCTGCTCCGCTTCGTCCGCAATACCTTTTACTCGTTTTGCAATAACTCGAACAAAAAAAAAAGAAACGAGAAAAGTCCTTGTCTTCGTGTAGTTTACCTGCGCGCACGCGATCCCAACAAGGTGAAACAAACGCCTTGAAGAGCTAATTGCCCCAACGACAAATGCAATGCCACGTGCTGTATAGCTGGCGACTTAATTGTAAGTTTCGTCCACGTTCTGACTCCAATCTTAAGTCGCGATCTCTGCCTTCGAATTTGGCCTTTTCTGCACTGACAGCCAGGCACACATCATCACGCTGCAATTGCTTAAGTTTAAGCGCTATTAATTTCCAGTTACGAGGCGAAATTAAGTCCTGCTTGAATTCGTTCAACAATGATCAATCACAATCGCCGCCAGCTTCAAAGATATCTCAATGTACGAACTTAGCAGCGCAAGAGCGGTAATCATGAAATAATAATTATACTCATATGTGTAACCTTTGCGAACGAAGTTACTTGGAAAGGTTGTCGGTCGTGGTCACTCACCTGAAACAAGAAAATAATTATTTTTACTTCACTCTGACAAGTTTATATTTTATGGTTACTATGTATGTCTATACGTTTGCGACATCGATTCTAAGAACAGTTTCAAATTGAATTGCAACAAATCCAATTCTGGTATTGAACATCTAGATAGATGGATGCATATTTTTAAACCCAATAATTTCACCAATTCCTAAGACTACAAAGATGCCTCATCTAGAACGAGCTGATTCAATCACAGGTGGAACGTCCCTAAGAAACTGTAGCTTCTCTGAGAACAGCTCCAGTAACCCCATTAGGTGATGGTCTTGTCCGCCGATTGACCACACCAGCCGCTATGGAATTGCGAGAGCATGGACGTCGCACACCACCTGTCTAGCTGCTGCTGGCATTCCTGCTAGCAAGCATATGCGCTACTAATTGTAATCTTCCGCCCATATACGAGCAAACCTGCCCGAACATCTGCGCGTACAACAGTTCTGCAACATCGACCTGCTTCGTTTGCGTTCATTTTGCGATGTTGCTCGTTTAACGTGATGCCATTGCCAAATCATTTACGCATATTTAAAGAAGTGATTAGCCAAATATTTAAACAAGCATCAGCGTTTAAGGACGCGTTAAAAGTAATAGCAAAAGATAGTGAGAAAAAGCGGTTAATGATCAATAACAATAAAAGTATTAACGACGACTGAAAGAAAACGAAAACAAACTGCAAATGGGGACTAACGCATTGAAAAAAGTAGATAAAACATATAAAACGATCATCAGACCGACCATGCTACTTGTCGCAGAAACTATGATTACGAGGAAGTGGAAGAAGAAGAGCTACTCGGGAACACATTAAGAAAAGAACAAAGAATGAAATAAACTCGGCAATTAAACAAATAACAGAATGGATGCCAAAGAGTTGGAAAGGAAGAAGAAGACCCCAAGAAACATCTGGATGACAGAAGTAATGACGGATTTGGAATACAGATGAATCAAACACTGGACTAGAGATAGAGGGTAGCAAGATTTTGATATTAGACTCCCTATTATCAGCATAGAATAATAAAATAACGGCATCTCAAAATTTTAAAGTTGTTCATATGAGTGCGAGAGCAGACTGTGGATTGAACGTTTTTACACATCAATGATCAAAGCCTCCGCTGTCTGTCCTAGTTGGTCTTCGTTTTGCACGTTTTGTGAAACTCCAACCTATTGTCCTGTAAATAAATTATGCATTTTCGGATTAGCTCTCGCATCACTTGCTTCTCCTTTTGCAAGAAGCCACGGTGGAAAACGTATGCAAATATTTGCTCAAACAAACAGCAAACGCAAACAGCTGACGCCAACTTTTCAAAATCTGCGATCATTAGTGACGCCTAGATTGGTGACACGTTAATCACTCGCGAGTGACAGATAACACATTCGACCTCATTTCCTGAGGTGAGTATCGATAAAAAGGTGGCAATAATAAAAACACAAGCATGAGTACTTTGCAGAATCCAGATAGCAGCAGATGGTATCTGTAAAGTTTAAAGCCTCATCATCAAGCTGTGAAGAACTCGTTAAAGACATCCCGACGCTATATGCAAACAAGTGGCATGTAAATATAGAAGAATAAACCAAGTGCGTACTTGAAAACTGTAACAAAGCGATAAAAACGAATGGCTATCCGTTCCAAACGTCAATCATTGCCACCGTCTGGCACACGCCGATGAAACCGAAGAAACCCGTTATATTTGGGAGGTCAGTAGGACTTGAAAATGCCTCTAGCGACACTATCACACTCGACACGCCAGACGATGACGAGAACTGCCACCAGCCACAAGAGAGAGAGGAGACTCTTCTCTTGACCGCACATGCCGGCAAACTTGTTTGCTTTCTCGTGCAACCGTGCGCACATTAGCTAACAGCACGCCCGGTGTCGCGACGTATCTCTTGCACCTTTCTTTCGGACGATGCACTCACTCCTTGAGGAAGCAAGCTGGAAGGATCTTTTGCTTTCTCTTCTTCGAGAGACATTTCAATCCCCTTTTTTTTTGCTTTTTTGAAACGATTCGAATTGCATTGTCGTGCATTTCATTGAGAGATCAAACGGCCAAGTCCAATCGAACCAAAGTAATTTCCTGTTCATTCTTTCAGCCATATGGAAAACAGTAAACAGGAAGCACGCACGAATTACTGAACAATCAAACAAACAAAAAATCTGCGCAGCAAAACACATAGGAAGTTCGCACATCAATTTTATGCGGTGCATTCAACTTCGATTAATTCTCTATGCACGTTTCGAAATTCGATTGGGCTTTATAGCACGTAATTATCCAATTTCCATACTTAAAGTTGGAAATACGCGTCTTTAATCACGTCCTCCTCGCCTTACGATTAATATATTTATGGGCATAAAACATAAAAATGTGCACAATTAATTGTGTAGAAAGTACACAACAATCTCTAAGGTTCGCTCAGGTAGAAATGCCAAAGATGAACACGAAAAAACGCTCATAATTGGGCGCATTACGTTCAAGTGAAAGGTCAACTGATAATGACGGCGATTGATTATTTGCTAGATAGGCAATCGAAAGTTCCAAGCGCTTAAATTACGCCCTAAGTAAACAATAAGTTTTCTTGCAATTATTAATCACTTCTACGAGTGGAAATTGCACGAATGCCAACGAGTGAATGCGCGAATCAAAGCATTAACGAAAAAAAATGCACGCAAACAAAGCATTCATTGAGAGAAGCATGTCTAGTGAGCATGAATATGCATGACGCAACCATCGGGTTGCGATTAAAGAAGTAATTACATTGCGCAGCTTATCTACCAGTAATCGCCTCTAATTGAACGCATGCAAATTGCAATTAAAGCCACATCCAAACAACCGGCGATTATTTTTATTGACACTTGCTCGTTTTAGTCACGGTTTCGCCAAAGAATAGAAAGTCACTCAACGCACTTCCCATTTTTCATTTGCCCCAGTATCATTGTATTCGATACTGGATAGTACAAGTCGTGAGCCTGCATTGTGTTGAAGGACCTTTGTTGATTACGAAAAACCAGTCACGAGTTGGCAATTAATCGTACGAAATTGTGGAGTTAGTAATTACCGAACGTTTAAATACTTATTTTTGTTGTGAAACTTTACTATGGGAATTCATGATTGTAACGTTTTTTTTTAATAATGTGAAAAAGCAAACACCGAAAATCAAAGAATACGGAAACGAGGTTGAAAGCCAAAGAAAGTGTCAGTAAAACGGCACACAAATAACACCTATCGTCGTAAACAACCTGTTAACTCGATGTACAGTTTAGCTGATAGATAATATCACTTTTCCTTGGACATTTTCACTGCTGCTGCCCACGTTACGTTGCAGGTAAAAAATCGCTGCACAGCTTTCATTATGGAAATGTAATTTGCATACTGACTGACGGCGAGTGCTCGAATCATCTAATCATGATCGCAAAATTCAACTGCTTTCCGGACGATTTCGAATGCACTGCTCGCATTTGCATTGTGTGCCCAAACCGCCGTTTGGGTCAGACTCTCTAACCGCTGCAGAGGAGGCAGATAAGTCGACTGATAGCGAATGAGGAAAAGGACAATTAACCTTCGCCAATCTACAACCAACAGCGGCTTGACAGCAGCAGCTTGCGAAAATCTGCGCTACGTGCTTATCAGGCATCTGATGCTTAACGAAAGTGCCCACTTAGAATGAAATTGTCCCGTTGTGGTGGCAACACTTTACGGCTACGTTGACATTCAGCACTGAAGACATTACCGCACAATTCTGCCTGCTTGCTTGGCTGAGGCTGAAGAGTAAAGAAATTATCGGCGCATGTAAATATTTGCGCAACATGCAAACGATGTGTGTTGACCGATAATTAAATGTACGATATGGGATGCCCACCCATTAGCATGCAATCGCGTTCATCACGATAAATACTGCGTAATCAACGATTATTTTAATAGTTCGTTGACTTGCGCAGAAATAATGAGAAACTTACACGCAGTGCGCTGCAAAAGATGGCGTTTCAATCTTATTGAGAAACAAATACTAATTTGGCTACGTGCCAATTACAATTGCGTAAACTGTACGCCTGCTTGTGAAATCTCAAAGGATCTTCAACAACCAAGAAACAATCGCATGTTTAAGAGCGCGATGACTTTGGAATGTTTCTGCAATCAACATAAATGAGTCACTCACTCTGCTTGCTAATTTATTGTCGTAATCAATCGGTTGGCGAGGTATTTAGCATATTCGTTTGGACAGCAACGTATCTGCCAGCATCTCAACTCTCTGTCGTATGCGATAATCAACGAGTCGAACGTTCAATTGTGAAAATCGCACTGACGCAATTACTGGGTGAGGTTGAACGTCATTAAATAAACACAACTTCAACAGTTCGCATCGTTTTTTTTGTGTTTCTATGCGCAGCTTTGTGCAAATTACCATGGTAATTTGCTGTTATCTATGAGGAGGGAGGGGAATAGATGCACGTGGGCATAGGAGCATGGTGTTATCCAACGCGAAACGCACCAAAACCCACATGCGCATCAAGCGTGCGATTGACTGTCAGATGAGCAAGAAGGTGCGCGAAATGGGCCTCAATGCAAATCTCACCTACACCCACCAACCATTCGCAGACTTTGCAATTATGCAAGGATTGAGACGAGGCTTACCTGATTCGTTACTTAATTGATGATGCGAGCAGGTTTCTTCTTTAAAATATATCTGCCAGTTGATACGCGGATGCAGACCACTATTATTCAAGCTTTAGAGGAGGTCTACTAGAGCAGCTGTCAACAATTGTTATTGATGCTTTTTTCACCCGGTGGGTAACCAAGTAAACCAAGGAACAAAAATCAAGTTTGCTGCAGTTTCTTATCAAGAATAAAAGGAACATGGTTGTTTGTTGATGAACAAACGGGCAAAAAGTGATTCAATGATTGTTCTGTTCTGCAAAATAGGCTTCTTTTTTGTATCCAGTAACTCGTCACGTTCGGTTACATGCGCACTGCAATGATTACACAATTCTATGCGCTGCACGTGATCAAAGCAAACGTGGATTACAATAGAGTGGAATAAAACTGTAATTCCGCAAACGAGGAATGTAATCATATGTCAAACAATGTTCCGTTTTTCGAGTGAATCCTGCGCAAAACCTCAACGATGGCTTGCGATTGGATTTGTGCATGCACTGATGCGTCGATCAAACAGTGCAACACGTTGCAAACCCACTCGTTATGCACTGCTGCGGATTGCTACCTCCTTTCGCACTGCATTATCCATTAGTGTCAGTCTTGTGATTAAGAAGATCGTTATTTGAATATTGATGGATGACCGCAGCGTGACGATTAATTAGTCTGCACTGCGCGTTGATTGATTGAGTGCGGTCCCGAGTGGGTCGAAATTAAAAAAGCATTCGTCAAGCAGTTGAAATCGCTGCAAGAAAAGAGATCGTACAAGTGTACAAATTGACTCTAGCCTACTTACGTACTACAAATAGAGGGCAAACAAGAACGAACGCGGCGGATTGTTCTGCTCTTTTGCACTTTAATGATCTGCGTGTTCATCGTGCTAGGTTATTTGGAACTGCCAAAAATTTTCCATTCCTCATTGTACACCGCAGCGATGGCGCTGCATGCACAAGCTGGTACGGGGATTAGCACGAGTTCAAGGATTTCAAAGGGGCTAGCAGAATATGAGAAAAAGCGTACGTATAGTACATCTTCGTAGAAAGATACGCTTTTTTACCACAACTAATTTCCACTTGAATCGAAACAAAACTCGCGCATTGCGTGCAGACTCGTAAATGGCAGTGGTGACGGTGACGAACCGTTAAGCAACTAATGATTTGCCTTAAAAGACATTGTTGTTGTTGTTACTGTTGCCTGCGACGATTTCGAATGCGTGTGCAATTATGTTACGCTCTTAAGGCCGAGGTCACTCCGATTGCAATTGCGTCGAGTGCCGTTAATCGATTCGTACCAGCGGGAGACAACAGTGTACGATATCATTGGTATGATTAGTAGGAGAAGTTAAGCAACATCTAGCGCGTGTGTTGAACAGCAGAAGAACACACAATCAGCCAAACAAACACGGTGCAGGAAGATAGATACAATCTGGCGTTCGCGCTGGGCATTAACGCTGGCATTTATTACGAGCTGCACGGTAATGAAGCAACCATTCATCAGGTGGACACGCAGTAACGCATAATAATAGTGCACTCTGCGTCGTGCACAAATAATCATCCTAATGACACACGCATGCGCGATGCGGGAAGAAGAACGATCCGTCCAATTGTCGAAACTAGACTACCTCTCAAATTAAGTAGTATTTGCTCGGTTTCGATGCATAACATCCGGATCGCCATTATCGACGCGCTAAGCACCGCATTAGAACCCATTTCGGTCATGGTTAATTTCAGATAGCCGGCGCGATAAACAAGTCGCGAAGCAATCCGCATTCCAACGCGCAATTTCTTAATTCATTTGCACGTGTAATGCGCAGTTAGTGGTCGATGCTTTGTTTTCGAAATTACCGGCATCGAACGAGTCACGCCACGCTGCCTCCCAACTCGCATCATTTGCACGTGTGTGAATCCCACGCCGTAACAGAGCTCGTCGTCGTTTGCTGCGATTAGCGTTCGAGAGAGGGCGCCCCTGGCAGAGGGAAAGGGGTCAAGCTGGTTGCGAGCGAGAGAGAGCTGGGGCCTCGGACTCCTCTCCTCGCTGGCTGGCAATTGCTTCCTATCCGTTACTGTTACGCTGTCTGCTGATGCGAGAGCGGGCAGGGCGCACGGAACTCTCGCATACACGGTAATGTGTATATTATTTCGTCATCCGGCAATTACGTTCGCTCCAAGCGAGCGAACCTATAGACGCGCTAACGACGGATAGCCAGAAGTTTTCCCAGTTCAACTCTCGGAAGACGTTTGGAGCGTTTGACCTTCTCAGCAATTCCAAGCTGCGATCATTGCAATTATGCATAACACTCTCGAAGTTGTATTTCACACTTCCTGTTGCTTTTATTCTAGCTTACAACAAATTGCGAGTGTCTAACATGGCCACCAATGGTTTCTGAAAAAGTGGTCCACCTAAGCAACCTCAACTAGCCTTTAAATAGTAAACGCACAGGGCCGTCTTATAAGATTTCTCTCTGACCAACTTGAAAGGTTTTACTGTGCAAAGACGAAGTCTCTTTAGCATAATAGAACGTAATTGAAATCGATAAAAATTAATTAATGAGTAATAAATATACCGAAACAAATCATACCGTGAAATGCAAACTTCAGTCAATTGCACAAATTGCTCAACTCATTGAATTGTTCAATTACTGAATGGCACGCAGGCCATTGTCTGTGACTAGCACCCGACCGACGTTTCTACTTTCTACATTCATATCGCTGGATTTCGACAGATTTCTGCATGCGCGCATTAACCTCGGTAGAGTGTCAACCTCACACATTGTTGATTCCATGCATCTTGCAGTCAACGGTTTCGGTCGTTATCTAGCTGGCGTTTGGGGCCATGCGAGAGAGAGAGAGAGGGAGAGGGAAATGCAGTAAATGCACTTTAATGGCGCTGAATTTTTCTCTCCTACTCGAGCAATTGCTGCTGCGAAACAGCGCAGTTTTCACTTTAATGTCAGTAATGATGACGCAAATCAAATAGTGTTACTTTGTGCTATATTACACGAGTTATTTTCTCGCAGCGACATTTCTTGCTCACGCAGACGCATAAAGATAACGAGCAATAATTACAGCTAGATCCGCGACGTGTGCTTCAACAACAGAAATCACTCATCAGCGTATATACGTACATATTACAAAGCACCTATAGATTGAGACTAACAACTATAGTACAGTATCTAACTTGACCACCAACGGTAAATTACGATTTCAATTATTGGTGACAAGAACAAAAATATTAAACATTTAAGAGGTCAACATAGGGAGGTAAATACATTGAGCAGATGGCCATCTGAACAGGTTTTACTGTATCTTAAAAATACGCTTGGAAGTGAGTGAAATGTGCGAGAAGGCAGCGTGTCGCATTTGTTTGCAGCAACTTGCAAAGTATTACATCCTGTGGTGACGTCCGTGCCAAGTACACAGCGCTGAAAGGTATACGCGACTGCGACGGAAAGTTTGAGATTCCAGTGTCATTTACGCTGTCATATTGCACGTCGTTCGCAATCGCCCAGTCTAGCAGGTGCGCAAAGCTCTCTATCTATATAGCGTGTTTGTGCGTGCTTCGGCGCACTTATTACAAGCATTCCCATATTTAGCCTTATCTCACTGGGCAAATTTGTAAAAGAATATCTGCATGCAACCGACGCCACCAAATACGCACACACTTCAAATAATTATCACCAAACATTCGATTTCCCCAGCACACACTGACAAATAAATTCAATGCGGGGTCAAAGGTCGTATTCATATAGCTTGCTATATGTTGGCTAATATTTTCTTGTCGAACTCGTCGTCATGGGTACAACAGTCGCTTTTGTTTGTTTGTTTGTTTGTTTGTCAGTCTGTCTGCCTGCCTCGTTCAGTCTGTTCTTGTCGCCGCCACGCTGTTGTAATAAAATTAAACGGAAGCCGAATTAGCATTGGGTCGTTGTTGTAGGTGAGTTAGCCAAGTGGAGATCCTGCCGGACGCACGCAGTCACGTTATTACAAATGCAGCTGCTTAATACACGTACAATAAGAAAATATGCGCAAGTATAATATTAACATGCGAATGCGAATGGATTTTATCACGGGAAAAAGACACTTGACAACTACCATACCCTTTCTTCTGCGTATGATCTACAAATGTTCCGGTGTATAGCTTCAAAAAGTATTAATCTCGGAATCCCGGGATAAGTCTCAAAATGTCATATGCATAATCTTGCACCCCAATGCATCACCCATACCTATTTCATGCGTCTAAAAGAAATTGTAATAATATCTAACTGCCCATGCAAGATTCCAAGCACAATAGTTTACGTATGTCGCTTTGTTTCGTTATTTAATTGTTAAAAGACTGTCGTAGGTCCACAAAGCTTTATTGTGTGGTCAGTCACACTGCTGCGGCTCACGTCATAACATTTCCTTCCAGTCAATGCGCACTGAATGAATGATATTGCACACTTGTTCCTTTATTTCGTTTTGTGAGCATGTATTCATTATATATATATATATATATATACAGGGTGTTTGGCAGATCGATGCTTTATAATTAATTGATATTAAAAATAACAACAACAGATATTAGAAGACGGGCCCGTGCATGTATTAGGAATCGCGGCGAACATTTTGAAAACGAGTAATAAATGATTTTAATTAAAATTTGTTTTTATTAATTTTTTGTT